>PNEQ01061483.1:7980-21676 GCA_003012365.1 Medauroidea extradentata | reverse complement strand
AGTTAAAGCTTCGGCTGTCTGCAGTGACTTCACACTTGGTTCGCCTTTCCCTAATTAAACCAGCTATGATCACAGTAGATATCGACGATCTGGCAACAACGCTTCCCGCGGCACGAGTCAGAGTTCGCGCGCTCACGTCTTATTGGCTACAGTATTTAGGCTGTAGTTTGAAAACGGTGCATCGGAGACCCAAGGTTCCCGTATTTTTCTGACTCTGCGTAGTGCCCCAGACCCGTGGTTTCAGTTTGTCGGTAACCTTTAGGAACACCCTGTATATGTGTATGTATATATGTGTATGTATATATGTGTATGTATATATGTGTATGTATATATATATATATGTATATATGTGTATGTACATATATATATATATATATATATATGTGTGTGTGTGTGTGTGTGTGTGTGTGTGTAAAACACACAACTATACTTACAGCAAAAATGTTAGTTGTCTTGACTACACATCCCTGAAAGTCCTTGGTATAATCAAAATATAAATGTATTATATTTTCACTACTCAAAATTATAGAGATTATCATTTTTGACTTCAAAAGAAAGTAAGCCTTAAAAATTAAGAATATGTGCCTGTTGTAATAAAAAATTTATTAATCTCAATTTCTAAATTTTTTGGTATGATGATATATTTTCTCTAGCCAGTTAGACTATATGCTACGTTTTATTTATAATTTAACACAATAAAGATGCTAATTCACAAACAACCATTTCATAAAGCACCTAAGCACAAACTACAGCATCCTCACTTTCAAAACCTACATAAGGCAGCAACAAAATTCTTACCTGATCTACTTGATAGAGCTGAATTGTCTATAACCTGGTGTGAGTACATTCTATCCCTGTCTGAAATCTCAAGATATTCAACTCAATCTCTTTGTCAGATCTACTCTGCTTTTGAACAGGGTAAATAGCCACCAGCAGAGAAAGATCATGAAAGAGCGTGAAAAAAGTAAAGAAACGTAGGCTCTCGTGAGTGTACACAAAAGAAAATATGTTGTATCTGCATGTTAAGGAGACAATGTCTGAAAATATAGGCCTTAGAAGCATATTAATTTTTAACATTTACTTCTAGATAGTGTGAAGCGACCAGCCTGCGCTTGGAGTATAGTTTTTCAATAAGTCAGTTGTATTTGTAGTCTCTGCTGTTGTTTATTTGTTTGCATAATTAATGCTAGCCAGTGTTACTGACACTTCAGAACCAAGAGCTGGTCAGCCTAGTATCAGTTCGGTGTAGGGTAGGGTTGATGCATTTATTAGTGTCAAAAGCCCCAGTGTGTTGCCCAGCCACCCTACTTTAATATATTGCCTGTAAATTATTTAAAATCAGAGTGTTTCTAAAATTTTTGTAAGTCAATAATAATTGTTTCAATATGAGGGTTCCATGTTTGCTGCTGTAAGTAAGTAAGTCATTTAGTTAAATAATGTAATGATTATAATTTTGCTGAACAAGAAATCTCATAGAAAACCCACTATAAATGTAAAACCGCTATTGGGCCTGGCGAAACAATACAGTAACATAAAACCGCGTCTGGATGCAATTCTTAGAAATAAGTTTTCTCATTGGAGTATTTTAATGTTAAATAATGTGTTCTCAAGTTTTGTTCTAAGTTCTCAATGTTCTGATGACACGTGAGTTTAAAGTAAGTATGTCTTGTGTGGACTTTTCTAAAACGGCATGAAATTTCAAGCAACTATGGACTCTTGGACATTTTACGAGAAATTGATTGTTTAAAAGTTATTGCAGTTTGGAAGTTTTGGAATTTATTTTGAAAATATGTAGACGAGTTCAGCTAGCCCGGCCTTGGTGCCGCGGGGGCGAAACCGATAGGGGTTTACAGAGGATACTGCAAGGTGTACGGCCGGCAATGTCCGATGCCAAGATTTTATTTAATATAATTTTTATGGTAATAATAATTTACTAAAATATCTTTAAAGTAAGCATAATTTTACAGATTTTTCGGTGATTTTAGTTTGGTTAATTTGTATCCAGACCGGTTACTTAATCTTGCTAGAAGGTCATGGAACATTCTAACCGGAAGGTAGGCCGCCATGGTGTCTTTGGGACGCCATTGTGGTCGCAGTTGCTGATCACTTTGTTCTTGACCGTCGAGGAGGCCGGACGTGTTCCGTGTTGTGCGAGGTTCGCACGTGGTAAGCCGAGGGGCGCGATTGGAAGAGATGGGGCCGCGATGGAAGGCAGTGAAAAGACTTTTTAGAACTATGCATTAGTAATCAGCTTCAATTTATTTGATTCTTTAATGTGAATTTGCAGCCGTATTAACCGCGTGGCCGGCCCACTATCGGTTTATAATTTGAGTTTAGCACGTGCTATTTTTCTTTTGAGTTGGGTTTCATTTTAATTAAGTTCAGTTCTCCTTCAAGTTAAAGTTTATTTTGTACAAGGAGTTTGTACGTGCCGATGTAAGTGCGGTTGCGTGAGTTTGTTATAAGGAGGTAATAAATATGGGTTGTTAATCTGACCACGTGTTTTTGAATGCTGTTATGCATGCATCCATCCCTCGATACCACGAATCCTGAGGTAAGAGTAACTCACCACTGAGACAGGAGCATATATGAGGACTGACCAAATTACCAATTTTCATTGTGGGACATTGTAAGCAACTAATGGGGCTAGTATCGTCACATCAGCCAGAGGCAGTGTAGAAAGAGAAGAGCGTCAGTGCCACCACAATAGTAATCTCTCAATTGATGCAAAGAGCAATTTTTATGTGTATCAGAGAACTTTGACTTTGAAATCCCTTAATGATATGAAAATTTCCAGTTGTTAACTCTAGCATTTTTACAGCTATAGTTACCAATACTTATGAAACAAGGAATATAATTTCCATTCCATGTATAGTCTATCTCGTGTAAGAATTCCATATTTTGATAGTTCACTTCTGAGAAGTGTGTCTGTAAACAGGATTGTGAAGACCATGCTTTTCCAGGAATTAGGTAGGTTTAAAGTCCCAAACAACGAAATTCCCCAGCACATTTCTCAGAAGAGAAATGTCAAAATAAGGAAAAGTTACACGAGACAGATTATACTGTATTTATATTAAGTACAAAAGTTATAAAAATATTATGACGTACAAAATAGCAGTTTCTCATAGTCAATTGAACTACAGCCCGACTCAGTATTTTTATTTACCAGAACAGGTCCAATCCTTTGTATTAATTCCGTAAATGGATCAGTAATTTGAGAAACAACATACCAATTGATTTATGTTGTTTTGCAAATTACTGATTCAAATGTGGTCTTCTCTAGATGAAAATGAGATTTGAAATTTGCAAATGATTACATTTATTTGTTACTATTTTACAACTGTATTTATCAGTCTAACATACCAGACAATGAATACAACCATCCTGTGTTTCTCTGTATAAAGCTGCACACAACACAGATTAGCGTTCCGACTGTCTGTGATTATCTTCATCAAATATTCTTCATCATTCATCGCAAAGTTCTATAAATGAAATTGATATTCCTAATTGTGATAAATTTTTTAAATAGGTAGCCAACATACAATTAGCTGAAGTTATCGTACATTTGGAAAAACCTGGTAAATATTCAACAATTGAGTAAATCTGATCACATACCAATACTACACAGTAGATTATACTTACTACATTTTTGTACGTGCCTATAGCGATAAACAAATATAACGAGAGAACGACCAGTATGAGAACTTGGCTAGCACTCTTGGATGTTACTCCTTGAGAACACAGTGGCAATGCACTGCGCTTATATTTCAAGGCAATACTGCAGGCAATTCTCTGAGTTTTTACAATATGTATATATATATATATATATATATATATATATATATATATTTACCCCACATTTCCCATTTTAATTTAAATTGTGTACATTTCCCGCCTATCCAGGTTGCCGAACACACTGGTCAAAGTTTAAAAACTACCAGAACCACATTTTAAAAATCAAGATACACTGTTTGTAGTGAGAAAATGTGTTTGATGGAGACCGACTGAGCAAAAGAAAATTTGAGATGGGAAAAAAGTTGAAAATAATCTGATGATTGGACTGGTTACAAAACCTCACATAATTTACAGGATGTGTGTGTGTGTGTACATGCTTGTGTGCATCTCTATATATATAAACACACACACAGACATAAATTACAACTATGTATTAGCAGTACACGGAATGCTGTGGAACAAATATTATTTGCAAAAATATCGTAAAGTTGCATAAGTAATAACAGATCATCCATGAACAAAATTAAAAATAAACATGGTACATAGTACACAGATATTAATTTGAACACTGAATCAATGAGTGAGTCCCAAGTATGCTTGCAGGAATTATGATTCTCTGCAGGGACTGGTATTCTCTTTCAGCATCTACGGATATAGGCCTAACTAGCCTTTCCATACCTAAAAAAAAACATTTTGCAAACACATCAACAGACCCACAATGCAAGCAGTATTACAGCTACACTACGAATGAAAATACATATTTGTATCCAGAGGTAAAAACTGAGATTAGCTTGATAACATCACTCTAGTACAACTGACTGTTTTAATGGTAAATAATGAACTGTTGTACAAATAATATTATGTTTTACTCTTGGTTCTACATAAATTGAGCTACTTACAACACTACAGCACAGAAAAACCATGCTCTTACTATTCTTTGCTTTCTCCTCAAGTATTTTTGCATCCTCTGGTTTAATTTTGTTGTCCCACTTGAGCTGTCTCTGTTTGAGAGGCTCATTCTTGAGGGAAACAGCATGCGGTACAGCAATACCGGCATCTCGAAGTAGTTCAACCAGCTGCTGCACTCGTCGCAACAAGTCATCGGAGCGCTGTCGTAGTACTTGCAGATGTTTTGCTGGAAGTCAGCGACACTTCAGTAAACTGTACGCAAGATACGACACACAGCAACACAGCACATGTAGCAATACTACTAATGATAACACTTCTCTATGCTCGGCCCCTTAAAGTCTTTTCTCAACAGGAAAGATCCTAGGGTAACAATACCATATATTAAAAATAATATTTTAAATATATGGTAAGTATATTATACTTTTTTGTTCTTGTAAAGAATGTCTTAACAAGGTTTCAATAATAACAACAAAAAAAAAAGGTAAAACCACAGCAACAGCAAGTATAATAATAATAGACTGACAGTTCAAACAACCTCGCCTGTTGAGTCACAATTCCTGAGCACAAAGTTAACCACATAAACAGCATGTCAATTGAAACAGTATTATATTTAAAAAAACCACGCACACAGAGACCAATCAAAATCTCACAGCATGTGTAGATCCCAGGGGATGGAAAGCCACTGGTAATAACTTTGCCTCCTGCCTCCCTCTTAAGATCCAAACTCAAGAAATGACTAGACAAGTTAAGTAGGTATCATTGTGATGGTACAGTATACACAATGATGGTTCCCATAAGTTGTTGCAGTTATTTTACAGTATTTAATGCAGTTACCTTGAATTACACGAATATGTAAGAATTACGTCTGTAACTAGTTTTAGGAAAACTGAGTTGTGTTCTTATAGTTGAATATTTTTAATGTTCATATTTATAGTTTAAGTTAAAATATAATAGACATAGTAATACACACGTATTTCCTTGTTATCAATAACTAGCTATACACGATATGTTGAAAACCAGCCATAGGCTGAACACTTTATGTAAAAATAAATAAATAAAATTAAAAAATCAATAAATGTTACTTTTGTAACATACCATCGTAAACCATTTAATATAAAAGAATATACACTGCTAACGTTCTCTCAACCTACAGAGCATTGCCCTTACCTCTCATCCTTGTGTCACAGTATCAAAGAACAAATGCCAGTAACTACACACAAAGCACTGACAAATAGAGCTAAAGAAAAACAAGAAAATAGTTATTTTTTTTGCTAAAAATAATAAATTGCATAGAATAACACATTTGTAGTGAAGCTAGCCCAAAAAATTGGCCTACTGTGAGGAAGTAAGTCTCAAAAAGACAAAACAAGAACACTATAAAAAGCCAAAAGGCCTTATAAAAGATAATTAAACACGAAATATAATGCACCAACAAAATTGGAATTCTTACAATAAAATAAAACGGATAACTAAATAAAGAAATGGCAGGACAATGTATGAATATCAGTTATCAAACACTTACAAACAAACCAAACGGGGAAAAAAAAAATTGGAACAAGAGTAAAAAGAAAGCATCAAAATTAACTAGCCAAAAAACACAAAAAACACTAAGAATAAGAACTAAATCAGTGGATATGTCCAACAAGACACAAAAAAAAATATACAACGCAAAGTCAAAGAGACAACAAGAAAGAGAATCTGAGGCACAGACACAGAAACAAGAGAATAACAGACCACTTACTATGCTACCACTGTCATCCACAAGAACCATGTTATCACCTTGCACTGTACAACCGGAGAAGCTGTAAGTATCACCAGTCAGGGAACAAAGGTAGAGAAAGAAGAGGATGACTTACCACTTTCTTCACTGACATAGCCGTACACAAGAACCATGTTATCACCTTGCACTGTACAACCGGAGAAGCTGTAAGTATGACCAGTCAGGGAACAAAGGTAGAGGAAGAAGAGGATGACTTACCACTCTCTTCACTGACTTAGCCGTACACAAGCACCATGTTATCACCTTGCACTGTACAACCAGAGAAGCTGTAAGTATGACCAGTCAGTGAACAAAGGTAGTGGAAGAAGAGGATGACTTACCACTCTATTCACTGACATAGCCATACACAAGCACCATGTTATCACTTTGCACTATACAACCAGAGAAGCTGTAAATATGACCAGTCAGGGAACAAAGGTAGTGGAAGAAGAGGATGACTTACCACTCTCTTCACTGACAGTCGTACACAAGCTCCATGTTATCACCTTGCACTGTACACAACCAGAGAAGCTGTAAGTATGACCAGTCAGAGAACAAAGGTAGAGGAAGAAGAGGATGTCTTACTACTCTCTTTACTGACATAGCCGTACACAAACTCCATGTTATTAACTTCACTGTACACAACCAGAGAAGCTGTAAGTATGACCAGTAAGGGAACAAAGGTAGAGGAAGAAGAAGATGACTTACTACTCTCTTCACTGACATAGCCGTACACAAGCTCCATGTTATCACCTTGCACTGTACACAACCAGAGAAGCTGTAAGTACGACCAGTCAGTGAACAAAGATAGTGGAAGAAGAGGATGACTTACCATTCTCTTCACTGACATAGCCGTACACAAGCACCATGTTATCACCTTGCACTGTACAACCAGAGAGGCTGTAAGTATGACCAGTCAGGGAACAAAGGTAGAGGAAGAAGAGGATGACTTACCACTCTATTCACTGACATAGCCATACACAAGCACCATGTTATCACTTTGCACTATACAACCAGAGAAGCTGTAAGTATGACCAGTCAGAGAACAAAGGTAGAGGAAGAAGAGGATGTCTTACTACTCTCTTTACTGACATAGCCGTACACAAACTCCATGTTATCACCTTGCACTGTACACAACCAGAGAAGCTGTAAGTATGACCAGTAAGGGAACAAAGGTAGTGGAAGAAGAGGATGACTTACCACTCTCTTCACTGACATAGGCGTACACAAGCACCATGTTATCACCTTGCACTGTACAACCAGAGAAGCTGTAAGTATGACCAGTCAGGGAACAATGGTAGAGGAAGAACAGGATGACTTACCACTCACTTCGCTCACACCGTTTTCCACAAGCACCTTGTTTTCGCTCTGTAACTCGCGAATGTACTTGGCTGCCTTCTGGAGTATTTGCACCTTGCTGAGACTTATTGCAGGGTCGTGGCTAGGTAGCAGGCTGCCCAAGTCCCGGAAACAAATGTTGAGCCTTTCACGTCTCTCTTTTTCCCACTGCTTTAATTTACTGCAACACAGCACATGAGCTAGTTACTTACAGGTCCTGTGATGTGTTTATTACCATTTCAAAATTTGAAACCTAAGAGTGTGAAAAGAGATAAAACAGAACGAAAAGTGTTTTCTATTTATCGTCTACACATTTCAAACCAAACAGGCTACCGTCACAGTTTTCACTTAAATGTAACACCCATACAATAGCCTTTCTATAAAGTTGTTCTTGAATTTCACACTCTTAACAGGGTGAAAATAGATGGCAAGTGATTTAGATAAATCTATTATTGCTATGGAACTCTTCAGGATATAGAGTTGGTTTTCTCTTTATGATGATGTGTCATGCATTTATTTGTACGAACTGTTTCAGTAAACCGATTCAGTGACTATTGTAATGAAGTCAGTGACTCCACGGACACATCTCCCATGAGTGGCAACAATGTCAACTAACTTCGACCAACAATATGGTGACCAACCATCACCCATGCATACATTGCTGCTAACCTTGACTCATATAAACACTGTCATTTATCATACATCATTATGCAACATGTTTCTCATAACTCTTGAGCCAGAGAGTCGCAGTGAGATTTTCGTCTGGACTCTTGATTATAAATATACAAGAGAGCTGCACAAGAAGCACGAGAATTTTTGTCCTGAGGCATCTCTTATGCAAGCTGATTGAACCGTGATGCCAGTAACGGGATGTGAGCAGTACTCTTAAGGCATTCGGCGGTATTGTATGCTGCAAGTAGTATTGACGAGGGCATTCTGCGACTTAAAGAAGGCCACTGGAGTGCTCCAAGCTAGGACATTGTATCCACCATTTGTGAGATAATAGAGAGACAGTTAATGAACAGAGAACTTGTACAGAAAACCAAGACTTCATTTTTTGTAATGTATAACTGTTAGGTATATTGTAAGTTATTTCTTTGGTTTGCGATTAACTTGTGATATACTCTTATGACTTTAATAGAGACATTTATTTAGTAGTGATAGATCGTTAGTGACTTTCCGGCATTTTGGCGTACATAGCCGTAAATAAATTAGGTTTGGCTTGAATATTATATTTTATTTAATCAAAGTCGTCTATCCCTCAGCATACCCTGTTATACCTGTAACAGTAAAAAAATGTTTTAAGCAGAATCATGATATACTGATGATGAATATTCATGTGTTTATGTGCATAGTTTGTTGCAACATTTCTTAACTCATTTTCATGTAACAGCATGATCTTTGTTTGAGTATTTTTGCAGAAGTGTGCTACACTTGTTTAACTTCTCGCTGCAGTGTAATGTTATTGTAACATTCTTTGAACCACTTCGTTACACATGCCAGTGAGCTAATCCGCAAGACACAGTCCTCTCTCTCTCAGGTGCACTTTCCCTGAGAGATAATCGGTAGGCTCTGGTCTCCTCTCATCTTGACATGTTGTAATCGGAACCCTGCGAAGAGTTACCATAGTAACATACACCTACCAGCACGTAAGAAACCTGTGTCACCTGCCAGCATCACTACAACTGCAATATTTTCCACTTGCAGGCGCTACAGTTCACCGGAACTGGACAACGACTCACCTTTCCAGCTGTACGGTCCACCAGCTTTGGGTGCCATATTAATCATGCCTTCACTGTTGTCACAGCAAGATGTCATCCAGGTGTGACAACCCAATATCATCACTCAAGCATCTCGTAGCTCCTGTCTGATAGCCATCATAGACCACAGCACCAGCAATTGTGTGTTTGGGACCACACTTCTGGCTGAAACATCCTACACCATGCCAGACAACTCCCACCTCCACAGGTGCTGAGGGACACGTGAACACAGAGGGCCATACAGCTCACCCCACTGCACTTCACCCTACGGCATGAGTAGGTGCTGAGGGACACGTGAACACAGAGGGCCATACAGCTCACCCCACTGCACTTCGCCCTACGGCACGAGTAGGTGCTGAGGGACACGTGGACACAGACGGCCATACAGCCCCCCCCCCCCCACTGCACTTTGCCCTATGGCATTAGTAGACTTTTACTTAATACTGTAGTCTAAAATACCTCGAACAGTCACAGCTGCTCAAAAATGAGACGGGTTCACAGTTGTAACATCTGACTATTTACAGCATGGCCCCGGCCGAGTTTATTTGGTAACGATGCCAAAACGTAAGATCTTGCTGAATTGTGCCCTGACTCAGTCACAATAATAATTTATAAAATAAATTAATAAAAGTTCATATATCACAGCGCCAACATGGCAACAGTGATGGGGACTGCATCAGCACCTCAGCGACAACGCCCCATCGCATCCAGCAATGCCGCCACCTGCTGCGCCCTTGCATGGTGTGTGACATGAGACATCAATCACCCCTAAAGACGCAACAATAATCATTTTCATATCATAATTCTTTGAATAATTTAAGGGAAGGCGAGGTAGTTGTTACCTGAATTTGCCCTGCTCAGTCCAGTTCCTACTAATATGAGTGTTGTTTCATAGCACATGGGTAATTTTAGTTTTATATACTGTTATTTATAAATGGAAATGTAATCGTGATTTCAGAATATAGTCATGCTATTTTAGTTATTATTTTGATAAGTTAAAATATCAATAAACACATTCTGATACTATCAGCCTAAGAGAAATTCAGTCTGTAAATTTATAACCGCAATAGAAGATAGAGACATAAGAATGTTAATTTTGCTAGTGTTTCCAGTTCATCGCCAACTGCCTGAGCTGATCCAGCAGCGTACGTGTGTGAAGTTTTGGTCGAAATGCAGCAACAATACTGTCGGATCGTGCTAACAAATATTGTACAATGACAAGGACAATATAGGAAACTTATAAGCAAATAAACCAACTTGGATAGTTGCAGCTATTTACTGCACACAGTCAAGTTAACCTTTTAGACGTCCTAATGATAATTAAGTTCCAACAATACTATCCTTACTAAACCTTCCTAAACCTATTAATCCTATAACTTTCACCAATTCCTCCTGCTGAACATTCCACTCCCTTATTGTCCTCAAGAGCATAGACTGTACTCGACCGGTAGAACTTCAGAGGGGACCCAGCAATCAGTTGCTCCCAGATCATATCTGATGAGAGACAAGGCGACACACATAGAGTATTGGAACAAGGCAGTTGCAGTAGGGAAACACACAACTCCCAGATCACATCTGATGAGAGATGAGGCGACACACAGAGAGTATAGAGGGAATGATGCCTTTATAATGAGTTTTACAAAAACAGAGATGGAGACAGCTGGTAAGGAAGCCAGTAAGAGTGCAGGTTATCTACACAAACTGCAGGACTAAGGTCATTAACCATCTCCTTAAGAATAGACAGTTCCAAGGCAGAGAGGGGAATTACAGGACAAGAACAGGTAGGCAAAAGGTACCCCACAAAGGTTGAATATGTAATACATTAAAAACTATGCATGTTGTGAATGTCTGTGTATAGTGAATAGGTGTTATTAAACCAATACGTTACTGTGAATGCTGAAAGAAGTACATTAAGTAAGTTGTGAAAAGTTTGGTAGTGATGTAATGTGTGGTGGTAGTAGCAGTGGAAGTGTCTCACAAGGACGAGTGAGAAGTTACTTCCCTGTAAGAGAGTGGAAGGAGGAGATGTATGATGAAGACTTGGGAACTTGAGAGAGTGTGGGTTGGCAGCAGTGCGCAAGTAAGACGGCATGTAGTTGTTGAGTAAATAAAAATGTTAAGAAAGTAATGAACAACAATTGGTTGTTATGTATGCAGCATATTGCTAGTGTCCTACGCAATGAGTAGAACACAGATGTTGTATCTGTAGTACATGTACATGTTAGCTGTTAATAATCCTGGGCAGACTTGTAACTTTCAGCATATTTGTGATTGTATATGTACAACCATATGCTCCTCTTGTATCATTTAATGTACCATACTGTATATATGGCTAATCAAGGACAGACTCGACCGGTCCTTGTAAAGCTGGTCTGTAGGTGGAAGAAGGAACAGTTGATGCAAGCAATACGGAGCAAGAAAGGCTTGGACACACAGCAGTTGGGGTTCTCAGGACGTAAACACAACATATACTTCAGCGATCACCTCACAGCCCGCAATGCTGGCCTTGCTAAGAAGGCCAGGAATCTGAAGCGTGCAGGAGCTATATTTTCCACATGGACAAGTAGTTGCAGGATCTTTGTGCGCATACAAGAAGATGATCCGAAGCCTGTTGTGATAACCAGTGATGAATGCCTTGAAAGTATTAAAAAATCTGGTAAAATATAACACACCCAGTAGTTCTACAGTGACTAGGTAAGCCCAACGTCCGCCAGTTCCCATTAACTTAATTTATGGATCAGCAAATTGAACTACAAATCAATTCAGTTGAAAGTTATTTTGAACACCTGGATGACTTTATCCAAGTATATGGGTCTGTAGTGTCTGATCTGAGATGTCTCTATGTAAATGCTCGCAGTTTAAAGAACAAATTTGATAAAATTGAACTATTGCTTCACAGGATACATAGTGTGGATGTTTTAATCATTACTGAGAATTGGTTAAATGAAAATGATGAACCTTTTTACAACATTCCTGGGTTTGCAGCTCTGCATGTTGTGAGGCAGTATGTGGGAGGGGGTCTATCAATTTATGTAAATGATAAGTGGCATGTTATGAAGAAAAATATGGTTAATGATTCACACAGTATTTTGCATATTTCAGTCACTACAGAAGGCTTAACATGTGACATTATTGGAGTGTATAACCCACAGTACCAGAATGCAAAAAGGTTTCTAGATGATATGGAGGAGGTGTTAGACCAGACTGTAGCACCTAACTGTATAATACTTGGATATTTTAATATAGATATTCTAGTTAACGATAAGGTAAAAAACATGTATCTATCTTTACTTGAAAGTCATAATTTCCAACTATGTAACAGTAAATACCCTACAAGGATTTCTTGCACAACCCAAACCATAATAGACCACGTGCATTCAAATATATGTGATAGTAAGCACAGAGTATCTAATGTATCAAATGATTTAAGTGATCACAATCTTCTAATATGTGACTTTAAGAGCAATAGGCCAAGGGGAAGTAAACGTAACAATAATGAGACTTTAAAAACAACACATAATTACACAATAGATTATGACAGTCTGAACACACATTTTATAAATAATGCTTATACACCATTGAACCATAAATCTGATATTAATGAGCTAAGTAAAGCTTTTATTGAATATGTCGAGAAAGCTGTTGCTATGCATTCGTTTAAAAGAAAAATAATAAATTAAAATTTACAGACAGCAAAGCAAAAATGGGTCACCACCAAATTTCTTGAGTTGGTAAAACAAAAAGAAACCCTATATAATAAAGTTAGGAGGAACACAGCTTCCGAACAAATTAAAAGTGACTATAAGGCATTATGCAATTTAGTAACAAGTGAAAAAAGGAAATTGCAGTCGAAGTATTTTGGGGAAAGAATAACAAACAACAACAATCCACAAAGTGTCTGGTCAACCATTAAAGAAATTCTAAAATATTCTGAACGGAAGATGGGTAATATTAATAAGGTGTATGATGATGGAATGGCAATAACTGATAATGTAGAAATATCTAATATTTTTAACAAGTATTTTACTCAAATAGCAGAGGAACTTGTAAGTAAGCTCCCCATTGATCAATCCCCTCCAATGTGTATGCCCTCTAATGCCATATCCAAATCATTTTTCTTAAGTCCTACCAATAATATAGAAGTCTCTAAATTTATCTCTACTTTAAAGGCTAATGGTAACCGAATCGGTAAATT
>PNEQ01061482.1:10848-21676 GCA_003012365.1 Medauroidea extradentata | reverse complement strand
TTGGTTAACAGTATTGATGTGTCCAGTACAGTTTTGTTTGGCAAAATTGTTACGTGACTCATGTTTGGGGTACAAATTTTGTGTACTGTACAGTAGTTTAAAATCACAAAATATCATATTACACCAATTTGGACTCAGCCTTTAGTTTCATGGCCTGATAGAAAGACAGTTGCTTAATATTGGTAAATTATTATGTGACCAAGTTATGTAGGCCTATTTAATCATAGTGACAAATTTAAGCTGTTTGCATTTCCAGTATTATAGCTAGTAGGTGTTAGGAAAGCTACAATACATAAAAAAAAGAGGAAGATGTTGCTATGTTGGTTTTAATCTTCAAAAAGCACAAAAAATAAAAAATACGTAGTCACTTTTTGGTCACTTTTTTTCCTTTATAGTCACTTCGTAGTCACTTTTCCAAGTCAGATGGTCACTTTATTCACTATTTTAGAGGTCTTGGACCACTTTGAGGCCTGTAAAATGCAATTAAAACGGCAACTAATATTTTCATTAATATTTATTTAAGTTTGTGAGCACTCTTTTGTGAGGCCATAAATCCGGAATGTTTCCAATTTACCAAATTGTAAGATGAACATTAGTCAAAGTAGCATAAAAAAGCAAATAACAATGAATCTGCCTGCCCCAGTTGTTTGACATTTTTTTATAGGCCTCCACGTTACAGTGATATTTTCCCCACTCCCTCCTTGCTTCCATTCCTTGATATGATAATTATCAGTTGAGTGTATACTATACATGCATTCAAAGCAGTATATATATATTCCCTGTTGCCACCTATCTTGTATATAGATATTATAGCGTACTTTTCTTGTGGTTAATTATTGATTACGTCCCTATCTCTGATGCCCCTCAACACGAACAAACCATACATATTAGAATTTATTGGTTTGTGGACATACGCCATTGCTCATATTTTGTTGACCGAACTTGTATTGAAAGACAGAGTGACAAAATACAAAAATTCGTGATGACTAAGGCTGCCCTATCTCCTCCTCCCCTTCACTTATCTATGAGGCTCCCTTTTCTGTGCACTCCTATCTCACATTCTTCCACGCGCCTGCTGGGCTGTAAAAAAAACATGGCTAAAAATAGATAACACTCCTTCTGACCGGAGGCCAGCCAGCCAATACTCCCCCCCCCCCCCCAACCCCAGCCGTCAAGCCAATTAGTGCTTGTGTGCAAGCGCATCAACTTCCGTTCCTTGTCTAGTGTATGTTCGTCGTCACTCGTCGCAGCTGCAGCCACACTGCCCCCACCCACTGTCTGATAGTCACGTGCAACTAGTGCATCCTGTCTGTCCGCAAAGCAGAGCCGTTTGTTTGTCTTTCCTCTCCAATTCTCTCCCAGCCATCGTCTTTGTTTCCGTTGGTCGTTTACCCAGGGGGTTGGGTGGTTAGGTGACTTTATTTTTTCTGTCATTTTTCTCTAGCTTCACGTCAGATTGTGTGCATTAGAATTGAGCTAGGACAATACCTACCTACCTTACTATAAAGAGCTGAGAAGGCAAGGCAGAGCAGCGGGGTGGTGGTTAGGGCCACACAGGTCTCCGCTTGTCGCCACCCCCAACTACAATCCTGAGCATTGCCTTATCCTTAGCTCTGAACAGCACTTGACCTTAACAACTTCCGCTGTGTTAATGATCACTCGGTACGTGAGACGTAGCTGTGCAGGTTGTTGCAACATAAAAACACGCTATGATGCAAATACAATTAGTCCCTTATGCTGCATGAGGGCTGACAAGGTTTTTTTATTTTATTACCGCTTGTAATGTATAATATTGACTAGTCAAGCTTTATCTTGTGCAGATAAGTTGTGTTTATATTTATTCTATTTATTTCTATTTTACGACGAAAAGAAAGGTCATATTTACATGTGCGGTATCAATTTATAGGCAAGAAACGCTAGGAGTTGCGGCGTGAAGTGTTGCATTGCGCGCAATATACAATTTTTCTTTCCTGCGACGTGAAGTTGTTTACAGTTTCTATAGGATATCTTATCTGACTTACTTATTTTTACTATATACGTATTAAGTATTTTTACTTAATATTTATGCTGCGTACGATCAAGTATGAGCATTATTCGCAACACAAAACTTTGCGGCACTCATCATATTTTATGTTTTTGATACAAGGGGATTGTAATTTTGTGACTATGGGGTACCATTTTATTTTGAAGACACCTTTTCATTATACAGTGAACCCTCGATATCTCGGACTAAACGGGGGAAGAAGCTGCCTGAGTTATGATTTGTCCGTGTTATCGAGGGGTGTCAGGGAAGGTGGGGAAATCAGTCATTAATCACAAGAAACGCGAAGAAATTAGTACGCTATCATTTCTACAAGCAAAATAGGCTGCAATAAATACTGTTTTGTACGTAACTATCGTATCAAGTTACGGGAGGGCCGCCATGCAGTGGGAAAATAACCGCTAATGTGGAGGACTATGAAAGAATGTCAGACAGTGTGGGCAGTCAGATCTTTATTTATTTTTTTATGCTACTACTTCTGGCTGATCCTTTTTTTTTTTTTATCTCTGTACTAGAAGCTAGCACCAGACACCCTTCTATCACATAAAAGTTTTTGTCTGGCTGGCGACAGCCAATGTGTGTGCACATGTGAGAGAGATAAGAAATGATCGTTGAAGATAAGCTAGGGAGGTTGCGAGCGGAAGTGGTCAAGGTCAACCGGTACAGTCTCATGCAATACAAACACCGCACGTGACCACACGCATCTCACACAAGGGGCGATGTGAATAAAAACTAGCACTATCTAACTAGCATATGCTAGGTCTAGTAAGTTTTGGTCAAATCAATGTGAATAAAGGTTTGTGGAAAATACTAGGGCAAGTCTAGTAGAATCCGGAAAAACCCAAGCACTTACTCGCGGGGTAGTACATGCTAGACCAAGTAAATGCTAGGAGTTAACGTTCCTGTCACGACACGTCCTCCCCTCCACTACCTTTCAGTCTACTCCACATCGGCGGCGTATCCCTCTCACTCTGTTCAACCACGTGCTAGAAGATGCATTCATCATCAGAAGAATCTGACGATGATATTAATAAAATAGGAAAAGTTGATCGCAATCTGTTTGTACGTCTCCTTTCGGATAACATTGTCTTACTTAGCAAATCAAAAACCGCTGCTGTGATGAATGCTAAGAATAAAAACAGTACTGTAATTAACAATCCTTCTGAGTCACTGTAAATATATGAACAAATTTTAAACTACTAATTTTAAAATTAAATTTTATGTATGTGAATTGCTTCTTAGAACACATAATGTACAGCTTTATTCTTACACACATTATAAAGCAATAAAATTTTAATATTGTTCTGCAGAGTTACCGTATTTACTCACTTAATCGCCACATATTGTTGACCAAATTTTAGGCCCCAAAAAATGGGGTGCGGCCATTATAAGGGATTTTCAAAAAAATTACCTTCTAAATTTTTTTGGTGTAGAATATAACAAATGTAAATTTTTTTCTATATTTACTCGTTCATAACGTGACCATTTCTTCTAAAATAAAGAGAAAGATTTTGTCGGTGTATAGTAAACATGGAAAAATTAATACTACAAAATCGTGGTAATCCATTCAAATGCGTCACTCAATGAAAATCGTTTAAAATTATCTCGCATAAGACGTTTACATTTTACGCTCCATTACATGTACGCTATTATTTCCAGTGAAGTAGTTTATAAACAAATCCGATTGACGCTTAAAACGTTACAACTCTCCATACGCCGTTACGTTATCAACAGAGCATCATCAACCAGCGAGCGTGACTCATCGTGTCCGGCTTGGGCATGGATGTTGTGTTGTTCTTTCACCACCCACATCGGCTCTTGTAAACATCGTTGTTAAAGGGACGTAAAACCCTCTCACCAATTTTTCTACATCGCAATGCGAAGCAATGTTTTTTAATTTTTCTTTAATGTCCGGAACAATTTGTTTTGCATCCCTGAATTCATTGCACATACCAGAACAAAATAATTTTCCGTTTATGTGTCATTGTAACCCGTAGTTACCGTCATTTCTCAAGCACCATGCTGAAACGTTTGTTTACGACACACGTGCCTGACAGGCTCGCAGGACGAAGAAGGAGGAAAGATAAAGAAGTTAGAGGTCAGCCTGCTGCGTACATCTTTACTCGCGCGCCTCGCTAGCAACATTTTACCACACGGAATTTGCCAGATATTTACTGTGGGTTTATTAAAGGCTAAGTAGCAATGGACGACTACATTATAAAGTATAATACTGTTCAAAAATATAATGTAATTACATAATTAAAATCCAGCAGAAACGATTTTTTATGTCTTTTAAACAAAAAAATAATTAATTAAAAATTATTAAATTTTTTTTTAAAATTCTGTCTGAGTTATTTGAAGTCCGGGACATTGAGGACCGAGTTATCGAGGGTTCACTGTACTAAATATAATTTCAATAAAAAAGTGTTTATTAAGTTATGAGTTTTGTTCTACATTAACTTTTAAAAAAACTCACTTTAAAATTTAGAAAAAATGGGTGGAGGGTCAAAATTAATTACCTCGGGACTAACGACATCTGCGATATGATAACATTAATACCTGGCACCGTGTGGTGTCGTTAGAGCTATGGTTTACTGTAGCTCCTAAGTAAATGAACTACAGTAATTTTGATGCTTTTTTTTTAGCATGCCGAAGCAGGCGCTCTTGTCTCAGGGCGTAGGATTCGACACGTGCTGTTGGTTCAGCTATTAATAATGTGGCCATCGTTCTAAGTGAAGTCGGTTTATTATCTGCACTTTTTCCTGTGACAAATACGATTACAAGATCGCATTGCCCTGAGACGCTTCCCTGTACCGAGGGAAAGGGTGACGTTGCGTTTGCCTTACCCTCTATATGAAACATAACTCTCCTAACCATCTTAGATCAATCTGGGACAGGTAGCCCCTCATATTGTTGGAGTATACTTTGGAGGAGTTCGCCAACACAAAGATACACAAAGTTCAAATAAAACACTACTTTAATGCGGGTGCTAATTTGAATACAGCAACTCGGACATTCTTCGTGAGTACACAGTATCGCTTTCTGAATCAGGCAAGTCACCAAACTCTATACAATGACGTGGTAGCCTCAACTGCAATGCAAAACAGTTTACAGGCTAAACGCATCTGCCTGACGGAGACCTGGCAGGGCGAGATATTTGCGGAGCGCTTAATTTCCTGGTGAATAATACAGCGACTAAATGCATCTGTTCATCGCCTACCTGATACATTTTGCCGGCGTGTCACATCGACTGACGGCCCGCGAGCTGACAGGCGCCCTAGCTCAGCGCCGGACACACTCCCCAATTCGACCGCCTCGCAGCCGCGGCGTCGACCGTGGGCGCCTCTTGCGGATCTCGTCGAGAGAAGAACACACAGCTCTGATGTGTTTCGACAGCAACGAGGCCTTCCCAAGGCAACAGGCCTCTCCTATGGCGAAGAACAGCTCGTAATCGTCCTTGAAGGTTTCCCTAGCGAAAAACGACCTTGCTCGATATCAGCAGCAGCGACCGAACACATAACAGCTGCCCAGATTTAAATCCAACCAAATGTTCCTAGATTCCTCTGTCATACGTCAGATTACACGTAGACATGTAGATTCAAATGAACAGAGCAAGCATACATTAACCCCAGACGTCACGAATATCGCCGATCACCTGGCTCACTTCTAGCCTTCCCAATTACTAACTCGCTGGCGCCTCCGCTCACACACACGCCTCTCTTCCCCTCTCCAACACCGCTAGCCCGCCTCGCCGGCGCTCCATGCAGTTAATGCCTACAACAGCTTTAAAATCAATCAAATATGCAACCAATACAGCATAGATATGCGCTTACAATTCCAATGTAAAAATATGAATATACATATTTTTAAAGGTTCCGGAACCCATATATAAGACACACGTACAATTCGCTAATGATATCATACCAAACTATAAAGCCGAGACGCGAGGCATCTCAGCCCGATGCCAGCACCCTCTTGATGCAGCAATGTTCAAAACCACCCCTTCTTCGTGTCTTCACGACGTCCCTCTGGCAATATCATACCGTGCCAAAAGCCGCTAAAAGAATGGAGCGAGCAGCGATCTTGACGAGATTGCCGCACACGAGTGCGCCAATGGTGGACAGGAATTGAGGGGGGGGGTGCGCATCCCTTCGCTAGGGTGCGGTGCCCAACCCACATTCCAGAGGCACTGCCATCCCCTTGGCCTGGCGACGCTCTGTCGCGGCTCTAATTACCACACTAGCAGAAATTGTCATAACATTACTAAAAGTAGAATTACAAGTAACAGAGAAAAGATACGGCAAAAAGTTTTCTAGATAAATTCCTGGAAATTACGAGAGCTTTAATTTGACGCTCAACATGCTGTGATGAAAATTACTACTCGACCACGACAACTAGTCCTCCCGTGAGGGGAAGAAGCGTGGCGCTAGTAGTAGGTAGACACGTCACAGGGAGGGGAAATATACTGCGCCTGACATGAGTTCATAGCACACTGTCAGTGGAGACGTAGCGTGGCGAAAACCGAGCCAACTGTCTGTGCCACAGTATTATTGACGGTGCTGTAGTGCGCCACACTAGTTGCGCGCTGCCGTCAAGGACAACACAACGGTAGTTGGCGTTTTTCCCGCGGGACTAGTTGTCGTGGTCGAGTAGTAGTAGTATTAATGAGTAGCTACTGAAACAACAAATTATACTTTAGTAAAAAAAAATATTGAAGTTATACAACTAGATAAAATAAAATTTGATATTCTTTAGTGGTTGGTTTAATGATTACACAACCAATTACTACTCTTAACATTAAAGTTATCTCAATATTAACTGTACAATTACGGTACAAAAAATAATTTATAATATATAATACAGAGGATATTATTAATTTCAGTTCACCATTGATGTCTTTTTAGCATTAACCTTTCTGTTATTTGAATTAATAGTCTGTAGTGGGCTCCGTGCAACCGCACAGGGCTACAGTCCACTGTGCCAATGATGCATTGCACCAAACCTTATAGTACACTTTTTAATTTGGACAGAAGGTGCACATTTGATGCTTATATACACTAAACTTTCACACTGCAGGGTAAGCCAGGCCTTGCCGAATGGACAACGTCGTCGCACTGTGGGAGGACAGCTAAATAAACACTTTGCATTCAACAGCATGCAGCCTTGGTTCAGCCCTAACACACTGGCAGCTTTTTGTTGGATGACTATCATACTGGCTGTGTGGTGGCCTCTGTCATAAAGTAGCTAGACTGCTATCAAAATTTATTAAACCATAAAAAAGAAATGTATGGACTGGTATAGCAACGTACTTCACAGTGTTGCGAGTGCTTTACTTCTCCCTCCCCTCCCGCGGAGCCAACAAGCAGGCTGCCTCTATTGCAATGTTGCCACGCTATCGCGCCAAGCTCTCACCCACCTTCCTAATCTCATGGCCTGGTGGTACGGCTGAGCTCTCAGAACTGGCTGCCACGTGGGTAACCCAACACTGGTTGCCACTTCTAGGTTTCTCGTACTGCACGTCTGTCATTCCAAGGTGTTGTGTAACTAAGCATTTTCAAACATTATAAATATTCCATTGCACCCAGTAACCACATTTATAACACAAACATGACTACACTTGTAGTCAGTCAATATTTTTTTTGTCGTAATAAAATTGTGCATTTGTATCCTCAAATCAAAAAGTTCCATGTTACAATTTTTTGTGTTATGCAGGTACAGCATAAAATGCAATTAAAACTGCAACTAATATTTTCATTAATATTTATTTCAGTTCGTGAGCACTCTATTGTGAGGCCATAAATCCGGTGTGTTTCCACAGGGTTCCCACAGACCTGGAAAGTCAGGGAAAGTCAGTGAAAGTCAGGGAAAATTAATGTGGTCAGGGAAAGTCAGGGAAACAGGTTTTGAAACCCTGTGAGTCAGGGAAAATGACCCTAAGAGAGTAGAAAGTCAGTGAAAATGTTCTGAATATGATACAGTATTAAACTTCTCTCTTCACAACCTGCACTTTTTTCTGCTGTGAAGGCCACTTTTCCTATTTTACGTGATAGTTTTTCTGGTCTTTTTATCCATATTTTTGATGTTTTATAATAATAATTATTAATAATATTATTACTAAGTGTAAGTTTTCAAATAGTCAAATATGGCATCCGCAACTTAGTTTATATGTATTTATTTCAATGCTACTGTTTTAAATTGTTATATAAAATATCTGTTGCTTAAAAGGATAATGATGGGCAGCTATGGGGATGGTGGAGGCTGAAAAAAAAAGTTTGTTGTGTAGGCGTGTTGTTATAATAATATTAATTATGGTCAGGGAAATTTTTAATGATTGGTCAGTGAAAGTCAGTGAAATTCATTTTAATATTTCTGTGGGAACCCTGTTCCAGTTTACCCAATTGATAGATAAACATTAGTAAAATTAGGTAGACACATCCTTCTCCGCTGCTTTCTTCTAGCTGTGCTTCCATGTATCCCTTTACTGAACTTACTTCTAAGTATTGTCGCCACTCTGCTGGCAAAGGGGTCGAATTTATGTTTCCTTCAGGATTGAAATAAGGTTGAGCGTGAGAGTTCCCTGAAGGGGTGGATAGGCTGCTAAATGTCCCAAGGAGAGTGGTTCCTGGGCAGTCGACACAACGCAGTCTCTTACAGCAGAGCGGGAAAATTCTCACTTTACATGAAGGGGGGCAGGCGTACTAACCACTTATCATTTCTAGAAGAGTTCCCTCAGGAGGTGGCGTCACAGGCTTTGGCTCGACTGCGGCTTCCCTCTTCAGTTGCTGGATGCGGGGGTGTGGCAATGGTGCCGGTTTTTCGGGAGTTTTGATCGGACTGATTGATGATAGCTGAAGGCGGTGTAGGTCCCTAAGGATGCGACTAAAATGATCTTGTTTACGTCTAGGCGACTTGTTCTCTGTGTCTTTGTAGTGGCGACAAAGTTGTGAAAGTGTTGTGGGTTTTTTGGATATTTTCTGAGGTGGGAGAATTACTACCACAGGTATCTCACTGTTACTTGTAATGGTTTGTCGGCGCTTAGCTGCGGCTTCTGCCTTACGATCTTCTATCACTGCTCGTTCATCAGACGAAATATTAATTATTAGACACTCTGAATCAGACATTAGTACTTTAGAAATGAAACTATAGAAATACGTTTTGAACTGTACATTGTTATCCCTTGGTACACTTTTACAATAACTGACTTTACACACTGGTTAATACATTCTGTTTTTACATACACAGGTCTTTATACACTACTGGTTTACAATATTCACTATACTCGACCGCGTGGTCATTTATGCACGGAGCCCCGGAACTTCTCACGAACTTGGCTCTACTTCCGCATCCGGCGGTCACAGATATGTGCCTCGTGGCAACTCGCGGTAGGGTGCGTTCCCTAATACTGCCCACGCGGCTAGGGCGTATCTCCTTACGAACTGCGCTTTCGGCACAAGAGTGGGGAGGACCAGGTTTAGGCTCCTTTCTCAGGAAGCAATCAGTATAGAGGATGGGTAGGTGGGTTTAGGCTCCCTTCTCAGGAAACAACCCTTTCAAGGTTGGGGGTGGTGCCTAGGCTTGCTCAGAGAGGAGGCCCGAGCCCTAGACTGGCGATTTGGCTAGGCGAGTGCTCGCCTTATTTACTCCTGAGGAGGGCTTAAAGTACCGTTAGTGGGTGGTGGAAATGGCCGCCGCTGGATATGAGGCCATCTGCTGGCTAGCAGGCGCACCACTCCAACACCCACAAATCTCCCACACTCGGCAAAAAATATATGATTCTATTTAGAACTTTCCCGCGGGGCCGTGTAAATGTCCGTGTTGCCAAAAAGAAATGAACAAATCACTAAATACCGTAAATACACAAAATTAATAATATTACGTTTACAATAATCATATACAAACTTTCTCTCTTAAAAAGTTCATAATTTGCCGCCTGGCATTATTTGCATTGTGTCCATCTGTTTGTTTACATTGGTTATGGCGGGCGTGAATATGTACATACAAAAACTGTAAATATAAACATCTCTAAACCTTTAGTTTTACTTTTTACGGCAACACGGCTTACAATACTGGATTTAAATGACCCCTTGGGCAAAAATAAGGTAGGCCTAACTCTTACATGTTACTCATATTACGGGGCCGAGTGTAAAATATATCTAAGCTCCTTGCAGGGTGCGTCAGTATACTTATGTACATTTTTGCACCAATGTGCAAACAGTATGAGTGTAAATCATGTGATTGATTTCTGTACATATACTGTACTGTATTTTTCCGCTTATAATGCGACCTCGCATATAGTGTGAATGGCAATTTTGAACCACTCAAATCTGAAAATAAAATTGCATGGCCGTATAATGCGATACAGTGAATGCTGTGCGCCGAGGCTCGGGCCGTGCGGGTAGGTAGTATGGCAGCCGGCGGCATGAAAGAAGATCTAGAGCAGAGCATGCGAGCAAACGATGGGGAAGCGGAGGCAGAAAGCAGCGAAGGGAGGGAATGATGCAGACCAGTAACAGTAAACAAGAGGATGGGTAGCAAGTCTAGAGAAGGAGGGGGCAGTTGGAATGCAGACACTGTGACGTCAGTGTTGTTGCCACAGTTGCCTAGTAGCCCACGTCTGCTTAGCTGTCGTCTGCTCTGGCTTTGCATGTATTGCACATACATTATATCAACGTAGTTATAATAGAAACACAACTGGAATGATTTTAACAAAATTTTAGTTACGTTCACGCTATTGCTACTTCTCAAAAAAAAAATTCGAAGAATTTAGAGTTTCAATTCCCCCCCCCC
>PNEQ01061482.1:0-10748 GCA_003012365.1 Medauroidea extradentata | reverse complement strand
CACCTCTCATGACGTATTTTCATACAACGAAAAAAAAATTTTTGTGAATGAACTAAAGAAAATAATTCTCATCTGAATGCTAAGTTATGTAAATAACGTTATCTTTTAAACATAACATGGCTGCGTTGGGCGTTGGCCTCTAGCATGGATTGCTACCACCAGGAGACAAAGGTGGCACAGTTTTCTTTGTGTGTAGATGCGTCGATATAGAGTCGACTCAATGCAAAGTATCGATCTCCGTGTATCACGGTGATGCCTGCTCCGTCAGGATTATCGTTTCCGAGTTTCGCGGCAAGAGCGCACCACCAGATGTACGGGACGTCGCGTACAACAATAGATTCTGTCTCGCAACTCTTGATGTTCACTTCCGAGCGCGCCACGAGTTGTTAACGTGACGACGCATTCTGCATACGTACTGCCGTTTTTCTGTCATAACGTACACAACCGTGAAAATGCTTTCGTATTAAACAACTTGATTAATGTTGTATTTAGTACAGAATTTGACGGTGCACAAAAATACTATCGTTATGGTCGTATTTTCTTCTTAAGGAGGTTCCGCTGTACCCGCCTCCCAGCCATGACACTGCGTCGCGCAAAAACGGCCTATAGGCAGACCCTGGACCTTTTGAGCACCAATATAATGCGACCCCGCATATAATGCGAATTATGATTTGGGACCACTGAAATCGGCAAAAAATTATCGCATTATATGCAAAAAATACGGTACTAGAAACATTCCTAATGCACAATTCCCTCATACGACTCGTTGCTGTGAGACGTTTAGTTTTATGAATGGTACGTACAAATTTGTTTGTCTTCGTAAGCAAAGCAATATTACAAATACTTTTTTTAATTATTTATGTTTTTAAACAGCTAACAGGATAACACACTTGTAAAAGCAAACATGTAAAACGTTAAGAAATTTTTAAAATTAACTTAAGTGTACTACATTTTTCTTTTATTCTGGGGCTCCTCCATACTCTCCTCATATCACCTCTCATCAGCGCGAAAGATGTAGCTGTTAGGCGGTGACCAAAAGATTTTCACTTTGGCAGTGCAGCACGCAGAAAAAAAAAATAAAAGTAGGTATCTGAGTCCCAAATTGTTTGGTCCTCAATTTTTTATTCATATGACAACTATCACACGAAAAGCCACAAAAACTTGCGAGAATAAATATAGAGGTTATTGAAATTCATTTAAATTCCAATTCTGTCATTTCTTTATCAAAAATCAACGCAGAATCGCTCCAAAAGTGTATTTTACAATGTGAAATGCAGCTAAACATAAGTCATATTTTTAAAGATAATCTCTAGAATGCAGGACATCTTAAAACCAGTTACACTACATGTACTGACGCTACTTAAAAATATTAGCAATAAATCAATTAAAATAACAAATGCAAATCAGTGATATCCAATTTTAACACTCAGCAATACCATGGCTACTTCGAACTTATATATCATAAAATATACGTCTTAAATGTTATATGAACACTCACTTGCCTATTTATTACATGGATGCCAAAGTATTAATATTAAAAGTACTTGATAATAGATGATCAAACTTCTATGTTTACAAAATCACAAACACGTTTTCTTATTATTAATTACTATGTTGACTTAAAGACAAAATTTATTTTACAATGTAGCAACAACCAAGTCACTAACAAATCTGCAGACTATAACTTATTGACTGACGGACACATCAAACTGCAGCCCAAACTGCTGAACATAGACAAGTGAATTTTTTTGTGCATTACCTTTAAGTCGTGCCCGAGCACTAAATAGTGATTTTTCAATATTCGGCCCCTAAGGGAGTGAAAAGAGGCGAAAAGTTTTCATAAGATTCGTCTACATAGTTGAAACCCGACGACCTATCTTGTCGTGATTTTTACATCAATGGGTGAGTCATAAAAATGATGCAAATTAGCCAAAGTATTTCTTAAACTCCAAATTTGAAGGGGAGGAAAGACCTGAAATGTATTTCATAGTAACTAACAATAAGTATTGAATCTTTTTGGATACAGAGTTTTTATTTTGCTTCTAAATGATTAATTTATTTAAATACTCCAAAAAATAATTTTAGGGCCTTTTCGTAATTGGACTCCTAAAGCGTAAAAAAGGTGGTAAATTTTTTTTTATTTATTTATTTATAAAGTACAGTATCTTCTGTACAGCTCGAACCCAACGGGCTAGCTTCGTGATTTTTACTTCACATATTACAAATATATTAGATAGGACTTCAAGACGTTTAGAAATTAGTGAATTAAGGGGATGGAAAGACATGAAATGTTGAGATATCGACAAGCTGTTTGCTTAAATATGATGTTTATGTGAATACTCAAAATACTGTTTTAGGATATTTTCCAAATTCGTTAAAAAGGGAAAAAAATGTGTTTACAATTTGTGATTTACTGTATTTATACCAATCTCGCTGAACTTTTAGATATTGATGCAATTTTTACATTACATTAATACTTACTTAAACTCCTGAAATGTGACTTTTTAAAATTGGACTACTGAAAGGACGAAAAATAATGAAATGGTGTGAAGGGTGTTTTCAATTAACTGTCTGTATATCTTGAACCCAACGGGCGAGGTTTCCACTTAAATGTTGTGCCCAGCCTTGACTTACGAATAGAAACTTTTTAAATTTTTATTTGTTTATTTTATTTTTTATTATAATTTTTTTTTTTCGAAATGTTGAAATTTGAACCTTAATGAGGTGAAAATGCATGAAATGTGTTTTTAATGAATCCATTATTGCAATTGAACCTGTCGAGAAGTTGCTTTTCACAGGATGATGATGAATACATAAATACCCGTAAACAGATTTCAGAACTTTTCTAACTTAGAGCTCTCAGGGATGTGAAGGGACAAATATGATTTAAATGAATCGTCGACCGATTGAACATTGACATAAGAATTTACTTGTTTCTTCGCCGATTATCACAGCCTGAAACAAGGTAGGAATCACACTTGATTTGCTGATTTAAAATTCTCTGTTTCGTATCACAGAAGAAATGTTGTTGGCTTTACATGAAGGTTTGTTAATGAGTGCATAACTATTTTAATGGAGGAACCATCTAAACTTTACAGCACTGAACATTAAAAAGAAAAGAAAAAATCTAATAATGTTTTGGAACCGAGTGCATTAATTTTTTTATGTTATTCCTAACGAACAATAAAGAGAAAATGTGAGAATTTTTCGATAAAGCTTAAATTATGGCCGGCACACGTTACAGAAAATATTACTTTAAAATATGTCGAACATCCCAAAATCCACTGCTATGTGTTCAGTGCAATGTATTCATTACATAACAAATATTGGGGTAAAATTGTTTATATGTAAATGCATCTCACAATAGATTTTATTTTTTTGTGTTTTTACACTAAAAAAATAAGAATTGAACGATATAATCACTAAACCGATTTTCTCTAAACTTATAAACAAGCACAATTGGTAAATATTTCATAGATATAATGAATATGCATTGCAAAGTTAAAAATAGTAAAAAAAAAAACATGCAATGGATTTTTTTAAATGCTTTATTTTAACAGCTTTATTTTAACAGCTGGTGCTATCTTCCAAAATTGCTGACGTTACTGCATTTTATTATATTTATTAACTTACTAAGGAAGTATTACTGCAGATTATAAGTTTGGTACGATTCAGTCAACTATTTTCTTAGGTGTGGCCCTAAATCTAAAATAATTTAAATGAACACCACTACCAAAATAAGGAACATAAAACGTTAATGTTATTTTATGTTCGTTGTCATGACAGGAACCGGTTGAGCTGTTCCAGAACCATGGCATAAAATATTTAACAACTATAGTCATACTATCTATTTAAATTATGGTCACGTGACAAAGTAAGCTTAACCTATATCATAAAATCAAACAAAAAATTGTTTAAAACAACCAAATGGCATACTTTGGTACGTGGTTTATAACATCATACCGATATTGTTAAACCAAACAAACATGCTTCGTGTGTTTGAACAATCACTAAAATATATACTATTTTAATTATTTATTTGTTCTGATCATAAAATCATGAAAACTATGTTTTTGTAAAGTAAATGCTACACAAATAATATTAACATATAATTACATTAAAAAAATTGCATGCACAAGGATTTAAACCTGCATCTTGTAGTTCATCAACCGCGCCCTTTTCCCCTATACCAAATAACCTCGATAATTATATGTTTATTTATATATATATATATATATATACATAAAATGCATGTATTATAAAATATATTATTTTATGAAAACTTAATTTCTTATAACCAACCAAAAATTACATCAACAGAACGTTGTTGTCGAAGCAAATAGATTCCTGTTGTAACTTAAACATTACCACTGTTGATTTAACGGTAATTTATTTGTTACATAAAGATTAATATCAGCCTTATATATTTGCTTGTCAAAACAATCCATTTTTCTCAGAGGCGTATTTGTGCGAGTTGTCGCGTGTCTATAAAAACGCACGCACGCGGCTCAGCAAATTAAAATGTTTATGGGAATAACACATTTTGCATTATACATGCACATTTGAATAAATTTCGAAAAGAAGAGTAGGCCCTATGCAAATTTGAAAAAAAAAAATTCATTGCTATGCAGAATAAACAGCAACGCAAATATAAAAATGGACACCGTTTAGACACTGTGTACTATGCATCATTTTAAATTCAAAATATGTTAAAAACCCTCTATATATATATATAGAGGCGGGCCGGTGTAACCGGAGCAGGGACGCGATGTGGCATCTCCACTTACGTACGCTCTCTCCCCGAGCAGTTTGAGCTGCTTATGACGCACTCTCCTGACTGCAATTGCAACTAGATATTTTTAGTAGTCGCGCTGCTGCGTGCGGCACTCCAGTATTTTACACATCACGCGAGAGCTGTAAGGCTTTTGTTCATTATCAATATATGAATTTGAAGAGTAAACTCAGCGTAACGACCTTTGTATAAAAATGCATAAGATTTCGTATACAACAAAAATAATTTCTTTTACAACACATAGTAAATTGATCTAAAGGAAAAAAATATCGTACAAATATATTGGATTGAATAACAAAGCTAGCATTAACACATTTCACAAGACAAGTAAAAATTACTGTTTAAAACTTAGATTTTAGTCATTGTACCTTAATTACACTCATCACTCATATTCCGTAAGATAGTGTCACTTCGTGGAGCTAATACAGTTAAACTTTTTTTTATTTTTTTTTTTTTCTTCTTCTTTTCCAAATTGGGCGAGTAAATTTAGTGTGAATGATGCATCATAAAAATCTACAAACTGTCTACTTCCTGCTTAAGTAATTCATTTGTTCTTCCAAATCTAATTAACATTCTCGGTATTTTCGAACAAAAAGTACCACTTTTGGAGCAAATTCGTGAACCGCCCCCTTAAGCATGATTCAAGGAAATGTGTTCAGCCATGTAAAGATCATAAATTTTTTTTTTTTTTTTTTAAATATATATATAGGTAGTGAACGTGCGCAATTATACTGGTCTGATAGATTTGAAATTTAGTATCCTCTGAGTCTGGTGGTTTTTTTAATTTTTAATTTAAGTCTTAACTTGTTTAGCATACACCTGTACATAGAATACCTTCTGTTGTTGGGTTGGTGCCATTGTCTACCCCCACCGAACATCACTAACAAAAAATTTTTAGCTTTGCACGTGCACAACACTTACCGTATTCGCCCATGTACTCCGCGCACCTTTTTTCCCGAATTAGAATGCCCAAAATGAGGGTGCACGGCTTACATGGGTAATTTAAGTTTGAAGTTCGTGCGCATGTGTGGGAGGGAGGCTTGGCAACGCTGCGGGGGTGGTGCGGCGGTGGAATGTGGATGTCTAGACAAGTGATCGTGGATAACTTACGGACTCACGTGTGCAGCTAATAGTGTTCTCTGCGTGTAACTGATTAGCGTACAGTTATCGTAGTGTTTACGTTGATAGTTCAGGCAATAAAAATGTCAAAACGATTGCGTTCATTTACAGTGGGAGAGAAACTGAAGGTGATAAAAGAAGCAGAAGAGTTAGGAAGTTGCGCGGCAGGCTGTAAGTACGGCATTGCGGAGTCGTGTATCAGAGACTGGCAGAAAATGAGAAACAAGTTGCAGGAAAGCTATGTGAACAGGAGGGCCTTCAGGGGGGGAAAAGCTAAATTTCCACACGTAGAAGAAAGATTAGTTGCATACATAACTGCATTACGACAGTTTGGATATGCCGTTTCTGCTGACATATGTCAATTGGAGGCCTTGAAAATTGCCCGAGAATTGGGTGTAAATCCTGAGTTCAAGGCTAGCAAGAACTGGATTTACCGATTCTACCGACGGAATGGCTTATCTGTGCGACGGAAAATGACTGTTTGCCAGCGACTTCCCGATGCCAATAATGACAAGTTGGTTCAGTATCAACGTCACGTTATTCGCTTGTGGCAAAAGCACTCGTACCTACTGGGGCAAATGGGAAATGCCGATCAGACCCCCGTCTATTTTGAAATGCCGTCTGACACAACAGTTGAGGCACGTGCCCCAAAATCTGTGCAAGTAAGAACAGGTGGCAATGAAAAGCAGCGGTGTACCATCATGCTTACAATGCTAGCGGACGGAAAGAAGCTTCCTCCTTTTTTGAATTTCAAGCGCAAATTGATACCGAAAAATGAAAAAATACCGGCCGAAATTTTCGTAAGGGCGCATGAAAAAGGCTGGTTGGACAACACTTTAGTAGGTGAGTGGTTGAAGTGTGTGTGGGAACGCCGGCCAAGAGCCCTACTGCGATAAAAGAAGTATGTTGGTTCTGGACAGTTATCGTGGCCACCTGACTGATAATGTTAAAAAACGTCCACAGGAAGGAAACACCAGTAATATTTTTCATTTGAGAGTTTTTCTTATTAGAAATTGAACATATTCAATTGATATATTTCCATTAATTTTCTTATCTGTTTGTACATAAGTTCGTAATAAGGAATTAGTTATTGTTTTAATTTTATTTATTTTTTTCACCGACCAGGTAATAATCCCGGGTGGCATGACCTCGATTCTCCAGCCCCTAGATGTGTGCGTAAACCGGCCGTTTAAAGCACATTCAAAAAGCCTTTATACGGAATGGATGGCAAGGGCGGAGCACACCTACACTCCCACAGGCAGACTGCAGAAACCGTCTTTTGCGCAGCTTTGTGGGTGGATAAAGACAGCGTGGGCTCTAATCCCAGAAGATCTTGTTCTCAAGAGTTTCCGCAAATGCTACATTATTAATACGCTCGACTGAAGTGAAGATGATAATGTTTGGGAGAGTGACGCAGTTTCCGAGGACAGTCCTGACAAAAAAGACGGGACAGCAGCGATGATGACGGTGGTACCTAATGATGATGACGATGACTTACCAGTTTAAAGACTTTTTTTTATTTATACCAAAGACTTTATATTTTTTTCCCGACTTTTCATCTACAGAATCCATTTGTACATAGCTGTATTTATTGTGAGTGATACATGCAGAGGTAATTTTTTTTTATTCCACTGTCTAGGATTAGACCAGCTACACACCCTCTCCTTCACCCTTACCTCAGACAGTCCGGTGGTTCGTAATCTTAGAACTATAAACACAGAGGACCATTTAGAGGAAGTGGTGGGCGAGAGAAGTCGCTCTGTTAGTGGGTCTGTCTGTGCCTTCTAGCTCAACACTTGTGTTGGAACCCAGAACAAATAATAAGTTGGTTTTCTTGTGAACCTGTATATTATAGGTGCATTTTTCAACAAACTAACTTTAAAATGTGCCTATGAGAATATAGAATAGGATGTAGCACAACACGATCATCAGGTTGTGACATTTGTATTTTTTATTATTAGAGCTATTAGAAAGTAAAAATACAACTTGCGACACTAGCAATTACCAATATGTATATCAATGGATTACTTTAATTTATTGTTTGTTATTTGTGGCAAAAGTCTGGAAGGGTACACTACATTGGTTGAGAAGGGACTGAAAACTATTGTTTCAGCTAGTTTACAGTTAAATGATTGACTCCATAAGAAGTTGAAAGGTAAAGAAAGTATTACAGTTCATAAGTTGTGTAGACAAAATTATATCCTTGAAGTATTAACGCTGCTCTGAAACATTTGAGACCTTGCTTCCTTCAACACCTTTGTCTGTCTTATGCAGTTCAGAAGGAAAATTCGATTTTAAAAGTCACTGTTTCATTTGTAGCAAACCAGCCATTGTAGACATAAAAGCACCATCTGATCATAGAAAACCAGTTCATTTGGTTACCACAATAGAAAGAAGGGAAAATGTATTGAAGAATGTCATGAACGAGAGAATTAAAACAAGGCTGTTAAGTGTAAGTGACCTTGTAGCACCTGAAGCTCGGTACCACAAATATTGCTACTGCGATTTTTGTAAAATTATCAAGTCAGAAAAATGTTCAGTAGGAAGACCAAAATCAGAACCATACGAATCATTCTCAAGTTTATGTAGAGAACGATGACGAATGCCAGTACACGATAATGGAACTACAAAATATTATGAAAGATTTATCTGGCCTACAAACTTACACAGATAAACATCTGAAGAATCTCCTCAAAGAACATTTTAAAGATCTGCTGATAAATTGATCAATCACTGGCACAAAGATAGAGAGACAGATCCTGCTACAGAACGTATGGGAATTGCATTAGCTGCTGCTGGTATTATTACAGAAGATGTACAAAAAATGATGTAAGATTCACACAATTACCCCAAGTGCTGAAGAAATCAGATCTGGAAGAATCAATTTAATTCCAGAGAATTTTGAATCTTTCATTTCTCGAGGAACCAGGAAGAAAAAAGTACGGATATAAAGAAAAAAAATGTACCGTGCTAAATCATGCTTTAGTATCAGCAATTAGACCAAGATCATTTTTGCCCCCTGTTCAAGTTGGCATTGGATTAACATTGCATAGGTTGTACGGGTCAAAACACCTAATTGATCTCCTTACATCAATGGGTGTGTGCGCGTCATACAATTAAGTATCATTATACATGAATTCTTTGATAAATCCAGGCTTCCCTACAGTTAGCGACAATGCATTTATACAATTATTTGTCCAGAAGTTGTACAGCCTTGGCAAATACACAGGTTTGAACGAAGTCCGATATTTCAGATTTCTGACTATAACAAAAAATACTACGTACCACCAGCCTCTGAAACATGCCATGAACATTTGCGCAGAGTGTTTCTCCAAGCTGAGAAATGGTTAGGAAATGATCTTCCTGCGACAGATTGGGGATGGAAAGTTGAAATCATAAAAAAAAAATGGAATCTCAAGAAAAACTCTGAGGCCAGTCACTACATCCAAGCCATTTGCACCAGATGATTTAGTGTTCCTTGTGTCGTGCACATGCAAATTAGGATGTGGTAACTACTGTGGATGTAGGAAAGCCAACTTGAATTGCTCTGGAATGTGTGAGCACTGCAGTGGACTGTCATGTTTAAATTCTTTATATTATTTCAATGAAGATGTGGATTCCCCATCAACAGAGTAAACATACATGTGTGTGTGTGTGTGTGTGTGTGTGTGTGTGTGTGTATAATGCAAATGCAAACAGGTTATGGAAAATATATATGTATATATATATATATATATATATATATATATATATATATATATATATATATATATATAAATATATCATATGTACATATAATTTTATTTCCACACATTTCCAGTTTTTAATCCTATTGAAGAGCAGCCACAAAATATAACAATGATGGTATTGTCCATACCGTATAAGAATTCCATTATTTGACAGATCATAAAAAAGTAGGGCAATGTAAACAAAAAAAATTATGTATCCTTCCACCACCATGTGCTTTCCAGCTGACAATCTAAACATGTCAACAGTTAAGATATAGTATCATTGCAATAGAATCCAAAGTGTGTTGTGATTTTCTTTTGATTATTTTGAGATCTCAGACAAGTAAGGTAATTTGTTTTCAATACTGGCTGCACAAGTCTTACTAGGGTTAGGTAGGCAATTTTAATGGAAAATTATTTCATATTGCAGCAGTGTATAGCCTACTCTTCAGTAGTTCAGTTAATATAACAATTCAAAATGTTACATCGTTTATTGTATATTTTCTTAGGTATGCTCAAACTTGTAACATTTAATGGCATTACAAATAAAACTTGTGTGGGTAACTTATCTATTTATTTAATTTCAACTTGACACCTAAAAGGTTTAAATAATAGTAGTAGCTTGTTTGGTTATAACAAACTGAAGTTGCAAGAGCATACGACAGTGCAAACAAATATCTTTTAACGAAGTGTGTGTGTGTGTGTGTGTCTCTCTCTCTCTCTCTCTCTCTCTCGCTCTCTCGCTCTATATATATATATATATTTATATATATATATATACACACATATATATATATATATATATATATATATATATATATATATATATATATATATATATATATATATATATATATATATATATATATATATATATATATATATTTATATATATATATATATATATATATACTGTGAGGAGGTTGCGGACCTGGTCCCGATTTAACATTTTTGATCTGTGCTACATTTAGTCAGGTGATGAATCCTTTATGGCGCTGTTGAATATGTTCAACACAACGATTGTTATTTTTCTTGTGTTCATTAAGTAAAATGTTGCTCAGAATATTGATTCACACCTACTATGTAGGTAAACTTTATAACATATTGAA
>PNEQ01061481.1:0-21578 GCA_003012365.1 Medauroidea extradentata | reverse complement strand
GTCAATAATACAAATACTGTCTTCATCCACGCTTAATTTCTCAATTCTAGGAGTTGCTCCGGCTGGGTCGTGATGGGTTCCTCCACGAGAAATTAATTGTACTAAGATAGTTATTAGCAACGAGAAGGTAACATTTCAAGTTCTCTAATAAAGTTACGATTTAGCAAGTTACTAAAAGGGCGTAGTCGAAGGCTAAGCAAGTTTATCTCACCATTAGTATGTAGACAAAGGAGTATAAGCCACCATAGCTTAACAGTTCCCTGTGTCACTCTCTGGAAGCATAAAAAAAAACGTCCTCACAGCACAAAACGTTTTTCGTCTCCTGTAGATGGCTCAATATACTTCTACCGAACGTTACTATTAGTAGACATAATATGAATATCCAGATTTCCACATTTCTGGAGCGAGCCAAAAAAAAATCTTCATACTCCAATCAATGTCAAGAACGTTCCTAATTTCCATAAAAAAAATTAATCCTTCCTTCAAACTACTCGACTCTCCTTTGTCACTCCTGCTAGGCACACCTGCCGTAACCCTCCTAACAGACAACCTCACTGAAAATCGATACTATCTCTGGTCACGTCCATGATCTATGTATAAAATTAATTACCACAAAATTCAAGGCGAGTCATGGAAGCTCTGATGCAAAGTGCAAAGAACAAACACTCATTTAATACATAGATTATACTAAATAAACAAAAATAATTTATAACATGAATACTTTAAGCCAAAGACATCACCACTGTATGCCTTGGAAGCAAGCATACCAACAAACACAATTAAAATTTACTAAAGCCTTTAACATAGCAAACGCTATGTTACACTGTCTAAACATAACAGTGAAAATGTTTTTAAAAAATTTGTTCTGACCATTGATAAGTGTTTAACATTTATATTTTTAAGGAATACCTGCAAAATATGACTATCGAATTGGCATGTCTTACATTTACAGTAACTTAGTTTTCTCTTAAGAAAGGTAGCCTGCACTTGTCTGCTTGGAGATAGAGGTAAGGTGAGTGACTTTACATCTCGTCGACAGCAAAGTCATTAGAAAGGGGGTGACACACAACTTGGCAAAATGCCAGGAACTGGGAGATGTATCTACCATGGTCTTTGTAGCATTCACCTGGAGCGATTTCGGGAACCCATGGAAAACCAAAATCAGGATGGCAGGAGCTGGGGGCCGAACCTGAGCCCCCCCCTCCCCCCCCCCGCCGAATGCTAGTCTGGTGATTTATTTGCTGCTCCTCCTAATGCTCGTTCAAATGGCTGAAACAGTCAATTCAAGAGTACAAACTGTTTGTTTAATGGTTCGTACAGTGGTTCAAACTGTCTATTTATCAGTCATTTTATGTAAAAATGGATGTCGAAAGTTCAAAAGTGTACTGTCTTAAATGTAAAAAAAAATACTCCAATTTATATTGCATGTGAACAAACTAAACAAGGAACATTTTTTTAAAAATGTATTTGTAGATGCTGTAGTACTAAAAATTTTTTATGGGTTGGAAGTTTAAACATAAAATTGCAAATAAAATTCATAAACCATTTCGAAATAAATATTCTAGAGTAGCTGTTAAAATATTCGGATTGCATTGTCTTCGGTAAGCTGATTTAGGTGAATTTAATTCTGTATCTTTAAAAAAATCTAGACGATATTAAAAAAGGATTTAATTATATGTTAGTTGTTATCGATATTTTGTTTCAAATTTGCATGAGCAATACCAGTAAAGGATACATCTGGTGAAAATGTTGGATTAGCATTGTCGACAACCAAAGCATCTTCAAACAGATAAGGGGAAAGAATGTTATAATAAACTGTTTCAAAAATTAATGAGTGATTAAAATATATCACACCATCTAAAACGAAAGAAAGCTAACATTGTTTTCACTTGTTTATATAGAAAAAATATATTCAACAATATTTCCTTATCTAGCCATTATTTATGAATATTATCAATACCTATTTGACTAACATTTATCTCCTTTTTTTTAAGACTTATTCCACCAAATAAACTTTGTCATATATTGTCTTAAGAAGTTTTGGTTCATAAATCATACCTTCAATGTTTGCATTTCGCAAATCATTAATTCTATATGTTATTGGATTTGTGTGTAATACTTCAGATATTTCAAAATTTTTCATTCGACCAAATTATTGTATGTAAATTTTCAAATAAAATTTTAGCTTTGCTTATAGGAACATTATATCCAATAGCAAATATTGGTTTTTCCATTAATTTTTTTTACCAAACACATTGACTAGAATATAGGCTAAATTATTTTTGTTTACATCAACAGGCTTCATTTAAATTGTTCTTTAGACTGTGTTATTGTAATCACTTATTAATTTGTGTGTGTATATATATATATATAATAATTGAGAGCAACAAACATAAAATATTTCCACCAACGATCAGACTAAAAATAATTTAGGTGAATACAAATCGAGGACTGAGTTTGACATAACAGTCGGGGGATTAATTTTCGCATCGGAACAAAACTTATGTGACAATTTAGACTGAAACACGGAGACCAAAATGATACTCATAACAAATATTTAACTATCGACTTTTGTGATAAATGTTTTCCCCATTTCAGTTTTCAAAAATAGAAATTCCTAAGCATGGACTTAATATTGAAAGTACTGATAACACTGGAACAACTTCAACTAAGAAGCATTCATTGATAATATCAGCATCACAATCAACAGTTCTAAAATTATCTGGTGTAGTAGGTACATTATATTTTTTTAGAGCAGGTAAACATAGCGAATGTTCAATTCATTAAAATATTTATTCAGATTTATCAGAGATTGTAATAACATTAATTGAAATGTGGTTATAATATTGCATTCATACACGATCCTGTTTACAGACAAGCTAAATTAAAAGTTGATGGATCAATAGACACTGTTCCAGCTTCTTCAAAAATTATTATTGAAAAAATTTAACTATTTTGGCCAATCGTTGAATACGAAGCAAATTATGGAGATAGGATTAATGCTAACCTCACAGAAATCCAAAAATTCTAATTAGTTTTATTTATTGGCAAAGCATTGAAAAAAATGTGCCAACTGGTGCAAATTAGTTTCAGTTCGATATAAAAGATCAGTTTAATTCGATACATTACGATATGCATGATTATGTAAATGTTGGCTTTCAACCAAACAGAAAACAAAATTAAGAAAATTAAGAACATTATAAACATGCTTTGGATGATTGGCCATTCATAGTGTAGACATATTTCGATTTGAAATGGTAGAAATAAAGTTTTTCCAAAATAAAATTGGAATTTTTGACATAGGTGACAAAATTTCTGACAAAATAAACATTGCATAAGACTTTAGAAATTAAAAGAATTAATTGGATACTCCTTATCTTAATAATGAAATGCACTACAACCCATATACCTTTCTTTCAGAGAGACCATTATATCTTAATTATTGTTAATATCGAAAAATTTATATTGTAAAAGTTAGAACTAATCTTAAACTTACAGTAGATTTTGATAAGCCAATCGAAGATACAACAAAATCTTATATATGATGTTAACAATGATACAATTACAGAATAAATTTTGTAAGTAATATTATTTTTATAATTTTTTAATGAATGAAAATTGTCTCCATCTGCTGTACTAGCTTTTTAAATTGATTAAAAAGATTTCAGTACGCAGTACAATTTACATTAAGCAACGAAATAACAATTTGACCTGCTATTTTCATCATATTCGTAAAGTAATTGAATTCATAATAAATTGTATTCTAAAATAAGTATAACGATCTGTTAGAGTATCTGAATGCTGAATTTAACTGTTTTGGTAATGTTGGAAATTTCTTTGATGTTACACCATATGTTTTGCCTGTATACGAACATTCATCCAACTCCATAAAATAGGCATCATTGTAAAAGATGAAAGTATGACCAAAGTATGAATTTACAGATGCATTTATTTTTTAATTATATGGTATTCTCAAATCATTAATGTTCTTTGGATAATCAATGAGCTATACAACTGAATCAATGAAAATTACAATTTCACCCGAAGGTCTGTGATTAATCGACGTTAACCTTTCTAAATTATTTCGTGAAAAAAAAGAGCCAATTATTATAAGTTGATGTATTTGTAACTATTTTATCTGCAAAAAAAAATACACTACTTGATCAACTATCAAAAATATGTCGATATTTTTTTAATCACATAAATCTACATCTTTCGTATGGATCGATACGCTTGGTTATTGGGTTGGTTGTGGTAAAGTAGTGGGTATTATATTTTGAATGTGTAGTCTACTATAAAGATTTCGTATAGCTAAAATAATATCAGTCGTTTAAGTCTATTCGATTTGGTGATAACAGACTCGTAAACATTCGAATGATGTATTCTAAAAGTCTGTCCAATTTCATATAATAATACACTAAAAATATGTTTTTCATCATATTTGTAATTGTAATTAAAATACCAATCTTCTTCAGCATCAGAATCAACTGGTGAATTGTCTGATTTTGTGAAAAATTGATAACCAAGTATTCCTTCTTTTACATCTAATATGTTGAGACATATTTGTCGAGACCTTTTAACTGTATGAATATGATATATATTTGATATGATTATAAGGATACTTTGAAAATTATGCTTAAAACAATATTAGTATTTTTAGCCCACATTTGAATAGCTGTATGACTTAAATTATGTATATGCGAACTAACCAATGCAAAATTTCGTTTAATATTTTTTCTGTCCGTTAAGGGAAAGAAGTAGAAAAGCCAAACACATCATCAGATATGCCACATATAGGAATTCTAATTAATGCTATTGTTTCGTTATTTATTTCACCAGGCAATTTGAATATTGTGATATTCTTGAAAGTGTCGAATTGCGTTTGAAACAACAGATGAATTTGCATGAGCATTACCTTGTTCTTGTATTTTCATGTAACCAAAACAATTTAAATATTTTATTACAGTTTACGGTTCGTGTTCACTTCTTGTAGAAGTCGTTATCATTAACATTACAACCGCAATTGGAATAATTTAACTATACAAAAAATGTATATAATTTTATTTATTAATTTTAATTATGTAATGTAACCACGGTAATGTATTAATATTATCTTTAAGAATAACTCTTACATCATATTGTAAGTGAAGAAGACTTTGGCCGCTAGGTTAAACTAATTGAATAAAATTACAGAAGGTTGAAGTACTCACAATAGTTTTACACACATAAAAGTTCGAGCACATACAACGTGTATATAAATACATAACGGCAAACTTTAACAAGTTTTTCCTGAGGTGGAAATAGAAAGTTTGGTATGGGGAACCCATGGTCCAGGTCAAATTTGGTGGCTGTAGACGCTTCCAAAGTTTGAGAAAAAAGTACAAACTATTGTGATACTTTGATAACAGCTTGTTTAACAGAAACATATTTCTGGTTACCAATTAGTGTCACCGAAATCAATAATAACGTGAGGAATCTGTACATTTAACACACCTCAATCATGTTTAAATGGAGTGGCACCACCCTTATTATTGAAAAAAAAAAATGTATGTGACAGTAAAAATAGGCTATTTGTGAAATAAAATATCAAAAGTCGGCAAAACTATAAAAAAGAAACGTATCTTGCTAAAACTATTTAAATATTGTCCTTTAAGGGTAATCATTAAATGTTTAATTTCACAGATAACTGATTTTGCCTACCAAGTATGAAATCAGATGTGACTGACTGCTTTCCACACCAATTTGCGTGTGAGCACATGGTTTATGCAACGAGGAATCATAAGTTGCATAGTGTAGTGTGGTTGCTACCCCCAATTATCGGAAATGTAGTTCCCCATCCCGAACATGGGAGAGGACTGTAGTAGACAACAAATCCTTACTCCACTGTTTTGCATGCATCGTGCTACAAGTCGACATGACAACATACACCATCGCCGAAATGACAGACATGGTTATGAAAGACATGGTTCTGTTGTGCTGTGCGGGGAAATGAACGGTAATGCATGCGCTGCTGCACGCTTGTATTATGAGAGATTCCCTGCGCGGAGGCAACCTCATCGCGAGAACTTCAGGTGTGTCACCCAGAGACTGCATGAAACAGGCACGTTTAAAGTACAAGATGGCTGTGGTCACCCAAAGAATGTACATTCATCAAATGTGGATGAAGAAGTTCTCAACCTTGTGGAGAAAAACCCTTCAACATGCACCCGCACCATTGCACACGGAGTGGGCGTGTCACATTCAACTGTATGGAGTTGTTATTCACGAGCACCTGCAACACGCCTACTACGTGCGAAAGGTCCAGGCATTGTCACCAGCAGATTTCGCTCCTCGTTTTTTTTTAGCCTTTTTGAAATTGTGTGATAATAACGGTGAAATTTGCGATTAAAGCGTGAATTCTATTAATCTTGCGCTACAGCACAAGTATAGTTTTTGAACTGTAACGTATATTTAGGCCGCAGTCAGTAAAACTGTTTCTTTAATTCATAATTTGCTAAAATGATTGCGGCCTATATATATGTATAATACACATTACTAGTTAAACTCCAATGCCTGACCTGTAACGCAAAGTAGACAAAGAACACTCTATAATCTCAAATTTCACACTTTTCTTCTCAGAATTTAGAAGAATAAAAAATAAAATAATTTAACACACGGAGTTATAGCCCACCTTAAACGTCACCATATTGCATCTCGGAATTCAAATATTTCCGGAGGATGGGGGTCCCTCTTACCCATGTTTTATATTTGTTCTTGGTTTTGCAATCTTTTACAAACTCTTCCTCCCCGTAAAATGTGTCTGTGTGTCCGCCTTTGGTTTTTTCCCAATGTTTGACCATTATCAAAAGAACCTTTACTATGGACTATAGCGATATTAGCCTATGCATATTTCAGATTTAAATTTGTACTTTTGTGTAATCATTATAATTTTATTGATTTCAGCAAACCGCTATGATTATCAGTGTTAAGTATTTACACTTATATATTAATGATCTCTGTTAGTATATAATAGTAGTGAGTACTATATACTCTGCTGTATTTTACGCTCTACTGTGTAGATGTAATGAGTGCCAATTTCATCAGACAAATAATGTAGAATAGTAGTACATAATTAATTAAACATAATACTTTTCAAACAGAAATAGTACACACTCAGACATAATCAGATAATATTATATTTGGTAACTACTAAGCAAATATGCAAAAGTTGACTAAAATTAAATCTCTCTTAGAAAGAAATAACTGATGAGCAAGGTAAACTCTGAGCAATTATTAAAAAAAAAAAAAAAAAAACATAAAAGTAATAAATTTTTCGCTACCACATCTTTACAATGTTGAGATTAAGAATATTACTGCAATGAGAATTGCTGTTAAAACTAAGAAAAATTTAAACATCAATTTATTAAATTATCTGTATTTAAGCAGTCCTAAGTCCGTTTCATTAATTAAAATAATTTCGAATTAATTAAAACTAAACAGATTTAATCTTGAATTAAATAAGTTTTAGTTAATTCTGTTTCTGTTGTTCACGAATAAGCTCAAAACTCATTCTGAGAGGTGAATCATGTGTTGTATGTCAAGTGTTAGGTTAAACTTAGCATCAAATACAATGTAATATGCTACACAATATATTTATTTAGTGTTATAATGAGCAAATAAGTAAAATACTATGAATGTAACAGTGGTTTTCAGCAGCTTTGCCCGCGTTTATTATAAAATTAAAACTGAGACATTTTAATAAGCATTTATAATGAAAATGTATGTTGCTTTAATTAATTCCATATGAAAAAGTAATTGTACATCAACGTACATAAAGTATATACAATTTAAGTAAAAAGAAGACTGTGTATAAATCTTGGTATTTCATTAACATTAATAGGTTGAATAGTACACACAAAAAACATACAATCACGATAACTATAAACTCAGAATTTTGGTGGAAAGAATTTTGTACCAACATGTTACATTAGCTTACATGCACATATGCATCTCTGCTTCATAGTTAATAGCAGAGTGTCTTTGTGAAGAGGAGTGACTCAGTTGACTGTGCCGAATCAGACTAATTTTACTGTGACGCGGGTAGAACCCAAAGACGATGAGAGTTAAACACACCCGATCTCTGAAAACGAAGCAGAACTGCAGACGTGCACATAAGACGTTGAAACAAGTAGGTGAAAACTCATTTTCACCAAATATCAGTGACTCTACCGACAGCCGTAACAGAGCTGAGTATTATAAAGAGCCAGTGGCGCCAGCAGGCACGTGACTGATTCGCGCCACTCTCCCGCCCTCCCCGCTACTCACTTACCTACAGCAGGTACTGGAATGCAGCACTCCCCCGCCCCCAGTTGCACGCTCCTGACACCGTGGCCTGAGGGCCTATGCTGGAAAACACAGCTCGAGCGTTCGTGTACGAGTCATTTCGAATGGTTAGTTTCGCATGCGAACTGGCCTAGTTGGAAAGATGTATGCTCCACTGTCTTGAACTCGTATAAGAAATAAGTGTACGAAGTGAGCACCGTTGGTCGACAAGATGGCGGCTATTCGAATGTCTATCTCGACTTACAAAATATGAGTTTCCGTGATAACTAGGGGATTTAAATATGTTAATCAGTATTAAAACAGAATTTAGTATTAGCAGGAATGACGTTAGTATGATTAAATCGATCAAACACAATAGAAAATTTAAAAATAATTGAAAAACAGGATTTTGTGCCATACATGCATTAAATATAATATTTTTGGACTTTTTTTTTATGTGGTACTCGTGGTGCTATGGTAGCGTGCTTGCTTGCTACCGAAAGTTTTCAGGTTCGAATCTCGCCACTGATGAATATTTTTTTTATTTCAATAAATGCGTTAATACTTTTATGCTAGAAAAATAACTCTACGAAATATTAATTTATTTTACGTACTTTGCTGTTTTAGACACAACGAGATGAGTCTTTATCTTCCGTTTGTATAGACGAAGCAACTAATGCCACAAATGTAGGCACATATAAATATTTATCTGCGCTTCTCTGGTAAAAGACATTAATAAATATCACATTTTCATAAGACCAAAATGAAATTTTAAAAATAAATAACATACATTTGAACATATAGAACTACTTTTTCCTGTTAGATGGGTTAAATAAAGAACACTTTTAGGGTAAGACTAGCGAAACGAAGGCTTTAAGAAACTAAGGCTTAAATTGCATGATTAAAACCTATAATAATATAGTTATGTTATAATTTCACGTAATCAATGTAAGGCAGTTTAATTAAACTTAGAGCAAATTTTGTTGAATTTTATGTAAGAGACCAAGTACCTACTATTAACATGCAGAAATTTTTTGTCTCAGTATATTACTCAAATAAAATTAACCACCCGCATTAACTGTTTAACAGCCATCACAATTATAAAATATTACGAGAACTTTATCCTCGGGTTTGTATATAATGAGCAAAGAATTTCGAAAGTAACAGAACTGTCTGGTACTACACAGTTTTTCATAACATTGTTGCTTGTTGAACTTTATGTGATTCAACAGCAATTGTTTAAATCTTATTTTACACTGTTACAACTGTTAACAGACGAATAACAAAACGTATATGAATACACAAACAATGTAAACAAACTCTGTATGTAGATACACTAATGGAACCTAGCACACAGTTATCTTTTCCTACGATCAACTGCCCACTCTTTACATAATGTTTTTCTTTTTTACTGTGCTGCCTGTATCTTAGTGCATTTTTGTTAATAATTTACTGAGTTCTTTGAAGGCACAAATTTGTATGTTTCAGTCAATAGCAAAATTTTGCGACTCATAAAATGCAATGTGAGTGGTTTTAACTAAATAGTATTAGTATATTAACTTTAAAATAGCTTATTCAGAATTAATACATACAGTATTATTTTTGTGATTAAGATCGTGTAATTTTTTTTTCTTTCGTAAAATAGATATACTATTGCAAAGAGCTTACTAACATATTTAACACTTATCTTAATTAGTGGCGAGTTTCTATTTGAACATTATTGGGAACTTTAAATATATATATATAGTATATATATAGTACATATATATATATATATGTATATATATATATATATATATGCATATAATTGTTGAAATCTTGCTCCATAGCTTCGGTTTTTATGGCTACTGGTATGCGAAATCCCCAAAATTCGGGCGCCTGCCACCACACGAGTAGATTTTCGTATACGAATCTCGTTTACGAGGACGGCAGAATGTTCAAGCATACCAACAACACATTTCGAGCGGTCAGGCGGGCGATTCGCATACGAACGAAAACTCGAGCATAGGCCCTCTGCTCAGGGGGACTGACGTCACTGATCCGGACTGATGTCTACGACTCTCTGAATGAGTGAGAACCTGTCCATCATCATTTGACAGGCATTCAACTCGGACGTGACCGAGTGATACCGAAACATCGGGAAGGTTCAAATTATGTCACTCAGCACTGTCGGCAAACTTAGATAATATTCTGGACGTTGACACAAGTGCATATAATCAGATGGGTTGTGAGCCGTGAGAGAGTCTGTTCAGCGATTAGCCTGTGAGTTTGCTCGGTGAGTGAATGAGGGAGACCAGCGAATGGAGAAGAGACTGTGTTACTGTGGACAAAAGTGACCTTCCTGGAGTGGTGTGAGTAAGTGTGAGTGGACGAACAGGTTTGTCTGTATGTAGTGGTGATTGTGAGACATTCGTATGTAGTGACTGTGTGACTGGAGTACTGAGCAGATAGACATTTAATTAGCCAGTATTTGAATAGTAAATTAGACAGTTAGGTAACCTGTGCATAACATCTGTGTATAATATCTGTATAGGTTTATTTAGAGAGCGAATTGCAAGTGTCGTATAATTAATGCAGACTGTTTTGTAGAGTGTATAATATATTAAGAACCTTAATTAAATTCAATTAATTTAATTACATAAGTCCTCCATCCAAAGCGAACCTGGCTGCGCACAAGCATTTTAATTAAGTTAATTAGTTTCCTTTAGGTTAGGGTATTTGTATGAATTAACATTTTCAATAAAACAGTAAATATATAGTTTATAGAATTTGCATGTTTCGTATGATAGCAAGAATAAAGCTGTTGAAATGGAAGCACTGCATGCATTGATAGAGGGACTGAGTGCTAAGATTAGCAGTGTGAATGGAACTGTACATAGTCAGATTAGCAGTGTATGTAGTCAAATTAGCAGCGTAAATTAAACTCTAAATAGCCAAATTAGCAATGTAAGTGAAGTGTTGGACAGGAAGATAAGACAGCATAAACAAGAATATGGACAGTAAAATTAACAGTATCCGAGACATGGTAAATCAAAGAATTGACTGTGTGAATGAAAAAGTAGACGGTTTAAATGAAAAGGTGGACAGTGAAAGTGAAAGAATGGTCAGTGTAAGTGAAAGGATGGTCAGTGTAGGTGAAAGAATAGACAGTGTCAACGGTAAAATGGAACAGGAAATTAGTGGACATAAGATATAATGACTTGAATTTCTCCAGAGCCATTAAGTTGGACGTGGCATGACGAATCCAGGACAGTCAGCCAATGTAGCAGCAGAGGGTAGCGACGATAAGCAAGCCATCGCTGCCAGCACATCGCTCGCACTAAGCAACACATTAGTGTGGGTTCCAGTTCTCCAGGTGTTGGGAGGGGTGTCGCCATTAAACCCTCCGCCTACTATGGTCAGACATTTTGGTAGGAATACCGACACCAATTCGAGATTGTCGCTACCCTGAACGGCTGGATAGACAAACAGCGAGCCTACTACCTGGCAGCAATGCTGAAGGGACCCGCCTTGAGCATATTACAGTCACTGCCATAGCGACACCGCTTGGAGTATGCCACACTGGTATCGGCCCTGGAGCTGCGCTTCGGCGACAGGTACCTGCAACACGCCCATCACGCTCAGCTGCGAAGCCGCACACAACGACCAGGAGAGTCTCTACAAGAGCTGTGACATGACATCGTGCGGCTGGCCCATCTGCCCCTGGAGGAATAAACCGAGGAGGCTTGTGACGTCATTGCGGTCGGCTTTTTCGTTGACACCATAGCTGATGAAGAGGTCCGGCAGGTGGTGCGCCTTGCCGCGCTACATAACATGCAGGATACCCTGGCCCGAGCACTCGAGGTGGTGTCGACAAGGCAGGTGTCTGTGGCGAGGCGTCCTGTGTGGGCAGTGACCTTGGGGGAGGAGGGTGATGACGACAGCCTTAATAATACACTAAGATCCATAGAGGACACCATGAATGGTATCGCAGCTCGAAATCGCACAACAAAGCCATGGAGTCGACCTTCCAGACGGTCCGAATGTTGGTCCTGTGGACGGTCCATGAACCTGAGAGCCTAAACGTCACCGGCAGCTACATCAGAATCATCAATGGGGGAACAGACAACGAGAATCAGGTGAGAGCACACTTTCGGGAAAAATTGTACGTTCCTACCTTGAGCGGCTAATGTCGGTGGTGACTGGAGGGAAGTGCCCTGTTTTCCTACTGTGAATCAGGACTTAAGTGCCATCCTAGTGGATGGTAGCCTAAATGATGTATCTTGTCGGATGGTCGTCGACACAGGAACGACAATAACAGTGGTGAGGCCAGACATCATAGGGTCTTCCACTCAGCGATTGCCAGACCACGGGGGCATTGAAGATTGCTATATGAGCACTTAACTGGCGAGACCACACAAGTAAGGGGCAAGAGAAAAGTGCTAATGGAACTTGGTAATGTCAATATAGAGCGTGATGTGTACACAGCCGAAATAGAGGATGATAGTCTCTTGGGACTAGATGTGCTGCATATACTAGGTTGCTGTATAGACACTCGACTTGGGGTGCTACTGAAAGGCAATGCCGAGTTGATGGTATTGTATCGTGAAGATTTGTCCTCACCATAAAGTTGCCAAGAGTCTGTAGTCAAACCACGTTACTATCTGCTTCGTGTGAAGTAATTGTTCCAGGTCGATGTAGAGGGAAACCTGTCAGGTAAGGGTTGATAGGGCCTGCGATTGAAGGAAGCGGTCTGCCAGATGATATCCTAACAGATAGAACATTAGCTCGTCCTGTATCTGACAGTTTACCAGTCAGAGTGTTGAACTTGTCCGATCAAGCAGTAAAACTTGAGAAGGGGCCATAATAGGAGTTTGTAGGCAGGTCTCACGAATTCTGTCCAATACACCCCAAGGCCCAGGACCAGCTAACAGCCACAGCGTGAGGCATTAGATAAACTCGTGAAGAGAGCATGAGAAAACCTAACTTGGCGACAGGTGAAAGTTGTAGGTGAACTGTTTCAGAGGAATCAAAATGCATTCCCATGTGGGCCTACTGACCTAGGTAGGACCCGTGTCACAGTCCATCACATTGATACAGGTGAGGCCTGCCCAATAAAGCAGCCCTATAGACGACTGCCTCTAGCTTCACATGAGGCAGTAGATAGTATCTAAAAGAGATGAGGGACTTAGACATTATATAACCTTCAGCCAGCAAATGGTCCTCTGAAATTGTGTTAGTAAAGAAGAAGTATGGGTCTCTGAGATTTTGTGTTGTATACTGCCAGCTAAATGATGTGACCAAAAAGGATTATTACCCTCTGCCTAGGATAGATGACATCCTACACAGCCTAGCAGGATAGATGTGAAACTGAAGAGCAGATATTGGCAAAGTGAGGTGTCCAAAAAGGATCGTGAAAAGACTGCCTTTTGTATCCAAGGAAATGGAACCTGGTAGTTCAAAGTTATTCCATTTGGGCTTTGCAATGCTCCTGCAACTTTTGAACATTAAATGGAAAAGATTATTCCGCTAGACTCCTGTCAGGTTTACCTGGATGATATTGTCGTCACCAGCAAGACATTCGAAGAACATCTCATGCGACCTGAATCTGTGTTTCAGAAAATTTCTGTGGCCAACCTGAAATTGGTCCCTAAGAAATGTAATCTGTTTCAGCAGAAGGTTAAATTTTTTGGCCATATAGTATCGTCCCATGGAATAGAGACTGACACAGAGAAGACGAAATCCATCAGATATTGGCCTCGATTTGCCAACAAAACAGAAGTTAGAAGTTTCCTATACCTGTGTGCATATTACCGTCGCTTTGTGTATGGGTTCACAAAAATTGCTAAGCCACTTCATGAATTAACAGAGACAAGAAGAAAATTTTATTGGACCCCTGAATGTGAGGCTGCCTTCGCGAGATTAAAGGAAATATTGACATAACCCCAAGTACTGGGTTTTCCTGACATTAAGGGTGAGTTCATTCTCGATACTGATGCTAGCGATGTCGGTATTGGTGCTGTGTTGTCGCAAGTGCAGGAAGGGAAGGAGAGGCCACTTGAGCATTTCAGTAAAGTACTTCATAATCCTGAAAGAAATTGCTGTGTGACTCATAGAGACCTTTTGGCTGTTGTGAAAGCAATTTCCCATTTTCATTCTTATCATTATGGAAGGCATTTTGTAATACATACTGGTCATGATTCATTAAGATGGATATAGTCCAGTCATTAAGTATATTTACCCGGAAAGTTTTTGAGAAGTTCTGATTTTTTGTACTGTTATATTTTTTGGGGTGCTGATTACGAATTTACACTTTGCCACCTCGAAAAAGTTTGGGAAGCATTAAAAAAATTAAAAAACACAAAAAAATCGATATTTTTGCTTATAACACGAAAACTATGCATTATACAAAATAAAGAGTTATACACAGAATTAAAGAAGAAAAAATGCCCTACAATTTAGCTCTCTTGTGTTTTTTTTATAAGACCATTAGTAAAGGCACAAATGTGTATTAAACCAATAGGAATTTATGTTTATCATCCCAGTGCAATATTTTTTCATTCTTTTGGCGAGTCAACCAAGAACAAATGTTAAGTGAATTTACCATACTTTTTTCATTGCAATCGTCTTGGTCGCTTTGTTGTTGAAGGTCCGGGCTGCCCAATGTCCATATCATCTTCCTCCAAAGCTAGAAGAGAAGCAAAGTAAATTAGCAAAATGTTTATATATTATAGAATTAATTGTTGTGTTTGTATAATAAGTAGTGAACATACCTTCTGAATACTCAGTTTCAAGTTCCAGACTATGATCTTGAATTCCTTGGTTGTCTGGTTCATCTACATCTTCATCCGCATCCACACAATATTCTTTTTCCAAGTTTTCGCAGGTTCCTTCACAGTTCAAACAAATTTGCGAACAATATAGGCCTGCCTTCCTACAACCACAACTACCTCGGCAACCTTTTTTACAATTGCATGAGATGTAATTTAATATAGTTTCTGGAGCGGGGGGCTGCAAAGTGGTGACTGGCATGAGGCCATTCTTGGTTGCTTTCCACCCCCATTCTTCAGGTATTCTTTCGTGGCCAAGCCATTTTTGAACCTGAAAGAACACTCGTAGCGAATGTTGTCTTGCTGCTTCTTCAGTAGGCGGTAGTGATGCTATGTTGGCAGTGGTCTTGTATGCAGATGTTATGTAGTGCCTGTACCTCACTTTATTTAACGAAGTATATTTTTTCCTACCAGACCCACACAATGCAATAAGAAACTGTTCACCTCCATAAACAATTTCCTCTTGATTGGCTTCAGGATTTTTAAATGCCTGAATAATGTCAATCAAACCAGGGTTCTTCTGCAGGGTATTAACCAATTTTATTTTACCCTGATTGAACAAAGCTGATTTAGTGTCGCAACCACTCATGGCATGTAAAAACAATATGTGTTGAGCAACAGTTTTGTCAAGTGCACTTTGCGGATGATACATAACTTGAGGAACTTTTCCTTTTCCTGGCTTTAGGAAGTGAACATTAGGAGAAGTACAAAGGCCTGCCATGATGACTGGTAGATCTACATCCTGGCCAACAACAACGACAGATTCATGTGTTTGTGCGAGGGTAATAGCTGTTCCGATAATCAGGGTATCTGCACCTTCCTTTGCTTGTTTGCAGACCATTTCCGCCTCTGTGAATTTCGTCATAAGCATGGATATCAAACGACTCTTATTTTTTGAGTTGGCAAGGAATTTATCCTGAGAGACAATGGGTGCCATTGTTTCATTAAACAATACTTCTATCGAGTTTTTTTTCTGTGCTCTCCTCGAGCGCTCTGCGTATTTTGTACTTTTGTCGTCAATATTCTCAGGGTATCCATAAAACACTATAACTGCATTTGATTTGTAGTTATTTTGAAGAAATGAAACATAACTGCCACAAAGATTGAGAAATGACTGCTGGCTGTGCCACACAACTCTGCGCATAAAATATCTGCCATCGATTACGAATATACTGCTACCCAATATTTTTTCTTCTGCAGGATTAAAAAGTTTGTACAGGCTTGATTTTGTACCCTTTCTCATACTACTTTCGTCAAAAAGAGATAGTGGATAGGGACATATTTCATAGGTTAAGTATTCCTGCAATTCTTCATTTGATTGTTTAGCAATGCACATTCTCTGGAAAAGAGTACTTGGATTGATGGCAATAGTTAGGTTTTGTAATTGTATGGTACGATTCACAAAGGCAAGGGGCTTCACTCGATCATTCTGTTTGAATTTAACTGATTGAAAATCACAACCAAGAATGCGGTTGAGACCCTTCATGCCCATCTCCTGGGACATGTGGCAGTTGATTCTATCATCTCCGACTATACCACTACTTATTGATGTGATCTCCTAAGTTTCTGGGAAAGGAGGATACTGATGAAACCATTCCAACATCTTCTTTGCATCATCATTGTCTCGCTGAATTCTTGAGTCTCTACTGTCCACGTGTTGCTCTGAACTTGTGAATTGAACACCACAAAAATCTTTAATTTCATCACAAATATGTTGAAGTGATGTCGCTCCATGTACCACACCATAATTTATTACTTCTTTGTACAGTGAAGCCTCCTTTAGAAGTAAAACATTCATACTCATTAGCTGGCATAGTGTTCTTCAAGTTATGCATGTCCTGCAAGTAGAGGTGACTACACTTCGCATACAAAAAGTGGCCACTGGCGTGAAAGTATGGCAGCATGTTGTTAATAGTTTCCAAATGTAGATCCCAATTGCTACTTCTCTCAGCTTCGATGAAGTGCTTTACTAGGGTAACCATTTCAAAATATTGATTCCGAAGTTTTGCAGTGGGACCATTTTTCTCCAACTGTTGAACTTGGGGTGCAAATTTAGCTTTGAGGTATTTTAAACAATCATCTGGATTCGCTGAAAGAACCACTGTTTTGTCTTCACCATACAAAATCCTCTCTATTTCACCTTCAAGAATGGGGGCGAAGGTGGTTGATTCCAATACTATCTTGGCTAGGGTTCTGTGAGCTAAAATGAGAGCTATGACTGCCCTTGAATAAGCATGCCCTGTCATGATTTTTTCAATAGAATTCATAGCATATACAGTGTTGAAAAGTTCTGTTAGACCACTCCCTCGCATGATGTAGCCTATCGATCCCATGAAGGACATCAGCAAATGAACCCCCTCCCCCAGTCTTATGACCATATTTGATAATTCAGGATCTCCATAACGACTTGAAATAATATCTCGTGCCTTGAGATACAAAGGCTGATCAAATGTCACCAGACAGGTTACCTGATGCAACAATTTCGTCTTTTCTGCAGCACACAACAAGGCTGTGTAGATAGTGTCATAATTACTTGGAGGGGCATTAATGAATGGCTGGCATGCTACACAAGTTGTGTGGTATGAGAGATTTTTTGCAACTTCCTCCATGAACCCATTCCACCCTGGAATACTCGGTAGGTCTTTGCATTTACCATAAAGCCACAGTAAATCTGACACAGACGGGATAAGAATACCTTTTGGTGGATAAAAAGCATTAAGATTTTGTATATTGATTGTTGATAAGCCCGTATTGTTTGTCCTCTCAAAAGTTCTACGCTGAACAGCCCCGAAACGTCCAACAACTTCTGCTAATGGTATGACATTTTGAACCCTAGCAATTTTTTGGTCTGGAGCAACTGCACTTTTTGGGGTTATACACAGATTGCCACCCATCATGTGAAATGTGTTGTAGCCATCTAGTGTTTGAACATTAAAATCTGCATTGTCGTACACTAATTGGGAAAAGGATTGTCCATTCACTTTCAGTGGCTGACTCTGGATTGCTGACACTTCTAAGCGTACAGCTTCCAGAAGAATAACAAAATCCCAGGGATGACATGACATCTATTAATTTCCACGAGTCATACTTTTTATACAGAAATGCTGCCAAGCCAACCTCCATAGGTGAAAGAAATGATTTTGGTCTTACAGCACTAATTATTGTGTGTGCAAGTGCTACAGATTTTTTTCCACTTATCAATATCTCCATGCTTTTTACTCAACACTGCTGTCTCTGTAAAAGCACGAAGAGTGTCGGGAATTAGATTCTCGTTTTCTTCCAGAAAACAATCTGGTGGGGGGTACTGTGTTGTGTCGTGTACCTGAGAGCGTATGTCTTCCACAATTACAGCAGCTGCTGTTTCAACAATGCGACGTCGTTCTTCTTTTTCAGACAACGATTTATGTTGATACCAGGATTCTGTGAGAATTTGATAGCCTGTATTTTTGAAACACAATACTGGTTTCTTGTTCGCCCTTGTTGATATTAATATATCACTTCCATACTTCTTGAGAATACGATCTTTCACAGTCTTTATATCAGGACGGTAATCACCTTCAATATTGTTAGTTAATTCTTCCAGAGAAAATTGGCATTCTTCATCATTATCATCAAGAAAATTGAATATATTTTGCATTGCTTCTTCAATTTCTTTGCCAAATGGACAACGCACTTTCTTTTCTTCAGCCTGTGGCCGACAATAGAGTTTCTTCATACAAAAGAGGTGATACTGTCCATCAGCTGCTATCAAGTCAGGTACTGGCCCGACATGTAGTATGGCTCGTTCATACTCATCATTACGTTTTTCAGCAAGTTGTACAACATTATTTCTCATGGTAAACTGCCTAACAGTGTACACAAGATTGTGCTTAGATGCAGGGAATCGTTTTTGTTCGTCAATAAACTCTGGCGTTATGACCAACCCACACAAAAAAACAATGGGTTTTAAAAGAAAAAGTAGGTACATACGAACGTATTTCTAACATTCCGCCACCTTGGTGAGCCCATTTTGTATAGGCAGCAATTAATTTTTCATTAATGTACTGCTTTCGACATTTTTCATGTACTACTACTGATGTTTTCCCAACCAGATGAACACCTTTTCCATCCTTTCTCTGCTTACTTGCTTCACAAAAAGTCTTCAAGCCCTTTACTTTTACTACTGTCACTTTACTTCCGTCGTCCAAATTACCATCACAAATAAAACACACCTGAAGAGACATTTGAGCTGATGCAACATCTCGGTCTGGAATGGACTCCATCACTTACACTTGAAACAAAAGGGGTTAAGGGACATGTATTAAGGAGTCTTAAGAAATAGTTACCAACATCTGGTGGAATAAATGCAAAAGTGATTGGAGGAATGGAGTGGGGTAAACAAAAATATGAAAAGAAAGAGAGCCAAAGATTCATAATAGACAAAGGAAAATCATACAATCTATTAAAATAAGCATTTGCCCTTCAACTATTAGACTTACAAAAAACATAAGAGAGCTAAATTGTAGGAAATGTTCTCTTCTATAATTCTTTATATAACCTTTTCTTTCGGAAAATGCATAGTTTTCGTGTTATTAGCAAAAATATCGATTTTTTGGGTTTTTTATTTTTTTTATATTTCCCAAATTTTTTCGAGGTGGCAAAGTGTAAATTCGTAATCAGCCCCCCCCCCCCAAATCTATAACAGTACCAAAAATCAGAACTTCTCCAAAACTTTACGGGTATGACACATTTTAAGCACTAGTTTACTGTACTATTATTAAATTTCAAGAACCCAGAAGGGCAGATAGCATATTGGATACAACATCTGCAGGAAAATAATTTTGAAATACAGCACAGACCTGGCCGTCTTCACAGTAATCCAGATGCCATCTCATAGAACCCGTGAACCATCTTGTCGACACTGTGTGAGCCAAGAAGTAAATAATAGTGAGTCTCGAACAGTACGCAGGACCCAGATTCGAGAAGATACTTCTGGTAGCCAGACAGTCATGGAGCGATAAGGAAGTGAGGAAAGGGGTGTGTTGTATAGGAAGTGGGAGAGCAATGATGGAAAGCAAACACAATTTCAATTTGTTTTGCCAGATTGTAGGGTTCCCGATGTGCTAAAAGAACTGCATTACACTGCGACTGGTTGACATTTTGGCATTAACAAAACACTTGACAGAGTCCGCATGAGATTCTACTGGCTCAATTGCCGGGTAGATGTGGAGAAGTGGTGCCGAATGTGTGATGCTTGTACAGCAAGAAAAGGCCCAAGTATTAAAAGAAAAGGTCACTTCCAGAAATAAAATTTCGGTGCCCCATTTGAAAGGACGCCTGTAGATTTTCCGGGCCCCTTACCAACTACAAGGGGAACCAGGTACCTCCTCGTAGCCCAAGACTACTTTACTAAGTGACCAGAAGTAATTCCAATCCCAAATCAAGAAGCTTGTACAGTGGCCCATGCACTCGTGGAACATGTCTTCTCGAGATTTGGGGTTTCGCCTAGCTGCATTCAGATAAAGGACGAAATTTCAAGGCTACCCTATTCCAAGAGGTTGCCAGGATTCTGGGTATGAGGAAGACACGAACCACAGCACTGCATCCTCAGTCAGATGGGATGGTCGAAAGACTTAACCACACTCTGGAGCAGCATCTGTCGACATTCGTGTCAGAGAATGAAAAGGGATGGGACACCAAGGTGCTATTATTTTTGCTAGTCTATCGTTCTGCAGTTCACGAGTCTACAAGGGTAACACCTTCGAAAATGCTATTTGGGAGAGAGCTCTGCCTCCCTAGTGACCTACTGTTTGGACGACCATCTGAAGAAGAGGTAGCCACCCGAGGCTATGCCAGTGACTTACATAGGAAGTTAGTGGATATACATGACTTCGCCCGGCAGCATCTCAGGATTAATACCGACCGAATGAAGACCAGGTATGTCTGGAGAGCATCAGCTGAGTAATTTGAAGAAGGAAAACTGGTATGGTCGTACAACCGGCTAAGACGGAAGGGATACTGCCCCAAGCTTCAGAAAAACTGGGAAAGCCCTTGTAAGATTACAAAAATAATCAACGACGTAGTCTTCAGGATATGGCGCAATGGCTCTTGGGCTAAACTCAAGGTTGTCCACATTGATCGACTGGCATTTTATGAAGGTCCAGAAGATGAAGAGTCAGACTTAAGGAGGGGGCAAACTTTTTACCACTAAAACAAGCGTATTGACGAATATTGATATAATTATTACCTTAATGTCTGGGTTTCTGTATGAGCTGTGCCAGTTTCTTCTACTTTTTCTTTTCCGCGCTCGTGACTTTAGCTTGACGATTTAAATGTCGAAGTCTTATAAATGTCCTAGTTCTTGCAAACTTCATTAAAACTTTTTTGTTGACCTCTGGAAAATGTTCTACTAGTTTCACGAAAAAGTTTTTTACGACACCTTTCCCGTTTTGTAATCTCAACCCGTGGTGCGTATTAAACATTTCTTCA
>PNEQ01061480.1:61575-97238 GCA_003012365.1 Medauroidea extradentata | reverse complement strand
ATTGTTATGCACACCTTAACGTCTCTTTTGTTTTGATCAGTAAAATTACTTTTACTGTATCTCACCAGTTAATTTTATTGTGAGGTATATTATTGTACACTCTTTATACTCTACTTTTTTTTTGGCTTGTTTTTTTTGTAAGGCAACAACACTGGCATGCACTCGGCCTAGCATCTGTCTTACATATTTTTTACCACCCATTTGGGTTTGGGGAGCTCTCCGATTCCTTGCAGAACCCGATCCACCTTCCTGTCTGCGCTTGCGTCCTCCTGGCATTTGGTATTTTCTTTGGCCAATGTTAACGGGGGATGCAGGTGGGGCAACACCGGATTGGGAATCGAACCTGTGTCGCTGTGAATGCGATGGATGAGAGTCTGTTTTCCTTTTGTTGTTTCGTCGGGAGCGCGTCGTTTGCCCTAAAGGCGTTTGCCCTAAATTCGTTTGCCCTAAAGGCGTTTGCCCTACACTTTAGGGCAGACGACGCGTACCCGTTTCGTCTGCGTCCACATACATTCGTGTCTGCTGTCATCTGTGTTGGCATCGCTGTTATCGCCCATTTATATCGCCATATTTCTTACACCTTTTCTGTTTATTTTATAGATCTTTTGGTTTTTATTTCAAACTAGCTGTCCCGTTGCGGCTTCGCCCGTGTGTACTACAGAAAAGAGTAACTAACTTTTAGTTACGTGTTAATTGATGGTGATACTATATTCTATATTATCCTATATTCACTGTTTATCTTTAAAACTGCAAATACAAACAGATTTGTCCAGTCCACTGCGCTAAGCGTACTTTAATTGCAGAAATTCTTTTTTTAATTCATCTTTATTTCTCTATATTAAACAGCTGCCCGGCTGCGGCTTCCACCGCAAAACAGCTGCCCGGCATTTAACAGCTAGCGTACTCAATAACAGTGTAAAGAGCGCGCGCAATACGCTTGTATGATGTCATGTAATTCACATCGCAAAGTCTTGCACGGGATACGAACCTGTAACCCCACCCCTCCCACACCCCAAACTTTATACAATACCTGAGTTGTCAGCAAGTGTTTTCCTCGTTTTTTTTTTTTTTTTTCACGATCTTAAATTAGATAAAAACAATCCTTGATGCGGATTATATATCACCCTAAAATTTCAGCTCGATCGGTGCAGAACTTTTTGAATTTTTGAAGCGTACACAAACCAGCATAACATTTATATATATATATATTTCTTTATACATACACTATAATCCATTCCGGACTTTTATTAACTTTTTTTCGGGTTGTCCTTTGGGATACGACTCCAGTTGTTTCCGAAACTGTCTGCATGATAAATGTTTGTTGACAACAACAAATATTGTTTTGCTTTTTTTTCTTTTTGTTTTATTGTGAAGATTTTTTTAAACCCTGGAAACATTCGCTCGCAATGGCGTATGTCCACAAAAACGGTTCAGTTTGTGAAGGAATAGATCCGCCAATTGGGCAAACTTCTCGTCAAGTGAAACCTGACTGCTTAAAACTTACAAAATATAGTACACGGCAATTTACACACCTTTACATTTTAATATTAATGAAAATGCAATACTTATTTGGCTATTACTCGACACTGTATCTTGCTGTATTGTATATTGAGTATCAGCTAGCTTCATAACTTAAACGCATAGCTGCTTCCATGCTTGCTAGAAAGTAGCCGCAGTTCCTTTCAATATCCCCACGCCTTGCTGGAGTAAACAGCAGCATCATTTGCTAACAAGCATTTTCTACTCGTTTATTATTATTATCTAGGCTCATTAAACTTTGCAAAGGAATACTTCATATAATGCAGATGAGGATTATGAAGGGGTTTTTGAAAATCCGTCCCCTAAAGGAGTCAAATAGCGAAAGAAAATTTAAATGGAAATTCGTCATTTAAGTTGAAAATATGACAATTGGAATGAATGCTTCTGCTCATAAATAAAAGTCAGTTGTATCAGCGTTTTTTTTAAATTCACCTCCTAAGGGAAGAAAGGTTGTATAGGAAGAACATATTTTTGAATTCAGAAACGTAAAATTTGGCATAGAGGCTTCTAAAGAACTTCAGTAAGTAGCTAATAAAATAATTGCTTTGATTGGGAGAAATCATAGGGAAAACCATCCACAAAATCAGACGTTGTAACCCAGCTTTTGTCGCCTTTCTTTTAGTCAGGCGCATTGAAGATGTGAAAGTTTTTGTGTCAGATTCCGTGAATCAAGCACGCGTTGGCTCCCAAACCTGGGCTTGAAGTGCTACAAGTGATTCTTTGACGTGTGCTGTTTCATATTTCTTTGTAGAGATGAATGGATAATTTGTTTAGGGTCTCTGTAAGTATATATTTGTTTACGTGGAACTAATTCTTCGCGAACAAACGGAACTAAAGAGGTCACGGGCAGATCAGTTTATCCAAAAAAAAACTCAATTTGAGAAAAGTTGAATGGTTCTGGAGATGCTTCCGATGGAAAATTCCACCAGGCACACAGCTAGTGAAAAGTAAGTTTGTTACCATTCTGTATAACGCTCATAATAATTCAGTAGTGTCATTGATTTATCCCATAAGAAAGTATATTGTTATCTGGGTTCGAATTAAGTATTCTGGTTTTCGACGTTCTGTTTTCGTTTTTAATGTGTTCATTTGATTAAACCAATGCAAATTTTGGTACGACATTGCTGATTGTTTGTTGATCTTCTACAAAAATTTAAACTTGTCTAATAATCACTACCCAGTCAAGTAAACACAACATACTGCATGAAGTTGAAGGTTATTTTAGCGTGAAATGTATATTCGCCATATTTATCTTTCTCCCTCTAGATATGTCGTGGGAATTTCCGACATTCTTCTTTCGATATATGTAGAGTAACTGATTTTTGGTGAAAATAACTTTGTAACAACCTGTATAGTGACTTACGAGCACATCAGCAGCTCTTCTTCGCGGGTTAGTAGTACGCCTTTTTGCGGAGACGACTTTCGTTTGACTGTGCTATTGAGAATAAGGTTACTGCGACATCATACGTCTATGATTTGCAGAGCTTCAGGTGTGCACATAAGACATTAAAACAAGCTCACTGTAAAAAAAAATTCCTAAAGTGTTTAGGAAGTTATTATCGCAGACGCAGTATGGTACAGTTACTATACTTCGTCTTGCAAATATGCAAACTTGTACACTTGCTACAATACAAGTCTGGTAACTTCAGTATACATTTGACTGTTTTATAAAAAGATTTGGGAGTGCTACCATGGATGTCTGGGAAACTATTCTACCATACCTACTTTCTTAGCGCTCCTATACGCACGTCTGGTAAATTTACAAACTACTTTTTATAGTGTAGTGCAATATTCTTTATGCCAAAGTCAGGTGTCCCTAGTTATGAGAGTTTCCTTACTAGACTATGGCAATAAGGCAACTCCACATCGGCTCTGCTGAATATTTGTGTTTCGTCTGAAAATGGTAGAATAGAGTCAACAGTCGTCGTCGAATTGTTTAGACGTAGCACACTGAAGAGTTTAGGAAACTATGTTAACTGCAAAGATTTTTTATTTTTATTTATTTTTTTTTTTTTTTTTCAGTTTTCAACTGTCGACACTATTAAGTAAATTGCTTCGTTTAAATTAATAATGGAACGTGAAAATTACTTGCCGTTACGGAATTGTGCCCCTTGAGGGGGAGTGTTTGACAATTTTATTGTATTTTCAATTTTTGAGCCAAATTTTTTTTAAAATTGTATTATCAAAATTTTCTCATCGACAAAGCATATGTTATTTTCTTGGTAAACTGCTCGGCATAAATAATACTGGAATCGTTCATTAATTTGTAATGCATAATCATTGCAAGAGAATTATATGTTAACTTTCAAGAATTCTCTTTCAATGATTCCGCGCGACAAATAATTGAAAGATTCCAATGTTATTTATGCCGAGCTGTTATGTGCTTTGTCGAAGAGAGAATTTTGATAATACATTTTGAATAAATGTTATGGCTCAAAAACTGAAAACACAATAAAATCGTCTAACTTTCACCCTTAATAATATACTTCTAGGGGCCGATCTAATATCGCGTTATATGGGTGCAACGCAAAATTTACACCTGCGCTGTTTCTGATTGCGTTGTATTGGAATTAAGTACTCCTTCACATGAAATAAAAGACCCGCTTTACTTAAACTGCGCTTGCGCTGCGTCGCGCCGGGACAAGTAGCAGATGGTGATATTTAGTCGCGGCCTGAACTGATCCACAGAATCTATAATTATGGCATGACATGAATCCCTACAATGTAGGAGCTGTGGAATCAGAAGTGTGGTAGAGAAATGAGGGCCCCGAAAATATTTCCTGCAACAACAACGTCTGCCATGTTTTCCTTGTACGAAAAATCTGGATCGACCTCGCCAGGAATCGATCCCGGATCAACAGATGCGAGATGTGAGCTGTCTGACCACAGCATCCCCTTGTTCTCAGGTTGCGTATAAACTTAAGATGAGAGACTGGGTTTCGTTGTGTTGTTTTTGCTAATGCGCTGAAATGTTGCTAAAGAATAATATTATGTTCATATTTCATTAGTAAATTGCGTACATGTTTTAGCAGGCAATACAGATTTGTAAAACGTTTGTAGAACAGAACCAAAGAAGTACTATGTATGCTAAACTGATGTGTTTGCTTGGATATTGACGCCATTGTTAGATATCGTTGCAGAGTCACAGAAAACACACCATTACATAAAACAACTAATCTCGAGAAAATCACCTCTACAAAAAAAAACAATCAAGGGAAGCCAGAGATAGAATTACAAAAAGTTATGAAATACGACTATATCTTTGGTTGTTTCTTGAAACGGGACAGAACAACGTACTATAATGTTGTGGACATACGCCATTGCAACATAATGTCGGAAGCAGATGTCAGCTCCCGAAACGTCGTGAAAAGTCGGGCTTAAGAAATCTACAGTGTTCTTTTGTGTCTTCATCGTTGTGTCGTCTAGTGTGTTGTCTGTGACGTCGTCGTTGTTATCATGTCTTGTGTCCATTATTGTATTTGTCCTGGTATCGTCTGTGCGGTCCTAATTGTGGTGTTCTGAGTTTTACAGATTATTAGGTTCTGTATTTCGTTTTTTTTTTTTATTTTCCTCTGTTTGTTGTTGCCTAATTCTTTATGGGATCTTCCATGCTCTGTAGTTTTGGTCTATGTGTGTATTGACTAGAGCCAAACTCTTTTTTTTTTTTTTTTTTTTTTTTTTTTTTTTTTTTTTTTTTTTTTTTTTTTTTTTTTTTTTTTTTTTTTTTTTTTTTTTTTTTTTTTTTTTTTTTTTTTTTTTTTTTTTTTTTTTTTTCGTTTGTTTGTGTTTTTTTCTTAGTCTCATTCTTAGATTTCTGGACCGACATAATATTGAAATGGCGTATGTCCACAATATTACAGTAAGATATATATAATAATAAATAATAAAAACAGAAAACGAAAAAGAAACAAATCAGACATAGAAGCACCGAACAAGATGCATAAAATAGGGCGATAATGACGGACAAAAAACAACGAGGACAACACATATGAACGCAGCGAAGGAAATAGTTGTAGACAATATAACAACGAATATACAGTACAGACGATAATAGCCGGCTCCCTTCGACAACAGTCAACAGACGTCATTATTGTTTATTTCGTGTAACTTTTATTGCCTTCTACTGACTTTTTTTTCCTTTTTTCGTTTTTCCATCCTGTAACGTATCGACTATTGCTACTATTTCAGAATTATTTGTATCGTTGTTGTTCACATCCATTTATGGCTCCCCTGTTGATTTTTTTTTTGTTCATTTTCTGGATCTTAGTTGTTTGCTTTTGTAACTGAGAGTTTTCTGCGAATCAGCAAAATTCGCTAGGAATAATGTACATTGAACAATACTATTTGTTAAACACCACACTAAAAAATTATTCGACAATCACAATATGTTGTTATATATAATCACTATATGGTTTTATTCTTTATTTATTTATATCCGAGTTTAAAAAGGGAAACCACATAAAGTTGCACAGTTTTCAGTAAGATGCATACAGAAAGATTTCCGTTCCACCGAAAAAAATTTTAATTAACATACTTGGTTGGTGTTTATTTGAAGCAAAAGCACAGATGTCATTATGTTAGGTGTTTAAACTATTCATAATCTGTCTGCTGAAATTATCACACTTTGAAATGAAATAAAATAAATACAATTTCTAGCTCTTCACTCGCAATCAGACGAAAATGCCATGTTATTACGACAAGTGAATTTATGTGTTGTTTTTCTTTTCAACTGAGTAGAGAGCAATTTTGTCTATAAGTTGGTGAGCTAAACTTAAAAATGCAATTTTTTGATCGTTACCCTTCTTTTGAACTGGGTCATCGATGTATGTAATAAACACACACATATTTATTCTATTAAGCGGACAGTTTTTCCCAGCGTAAGTTATTTTAATGGAATAATTTCCCACTTTTCGACGCCGGGGCGTGACTAAGGCAGAGCGTATTACTCTCTTGCACAGAAGACGACAGGCAGGATGCCTCGAAGGCCGGTAGGGTGACACCGGCGAAATAGCAGTACAATCTACCCATCTCGCCGCCAACATCCTGCTTTTAATTAATTTCCTTCAGCCTCCCTTCCACTCTCCAAGCACGCACGACGGCCAATGTACATCTGAGCCTGAGAGAGAACCTGCAAATTTACAGAAGCGAAGTGGCCTGGACGGTCCCCTTTGAAGCGTGTTTGCTAGCTCAGGCGGTGATTGGCTGTGTCGGTCACGTGGGACACACTGGTGGTGGGAAACATTTCCTATTGTTAAATATGTCATCTGGTATGCTTTCTTGCAGGTGTTTAATTGCAAATAACCTCTCTGTATATATAGCTAACGTATTCGGCAAAAGTTCAGGGTGCGAGCGACCAAATCACGTAATGTATTAGTATTTTTCTTCTGCATCTGCATAGTTTTAAAGCTCTCTTCTTGAATTTCGATGTTTTACTAGCTGAAAGCAATAACAAAGGAATAAATATGGACGACACTGGAACGCTTGTCAAGTTTATTACAGCCTTAATGCGTTAGAGACTACATTTACTTAACTAATGTCCTCTCCGTACTTCTTACATTCGTCACTAAATAATTTTACTTTTATTTCAGCCTGAGTACATTTGACTGAGATCTAACAATGTTTGAAAGTCAGTGCACACAAATCATAAAAGGCCACTCTTATATTACAGATTTGTTTTCCAGATATAAGGAAATATTTTGCCTGAATGATACATAAATTTCCCATTATCTCTTTTTAAGTAGAGTAATGTATAAGAAATTGGTGTCATAAAGTGTTTACTGGACTCTCATCCAGGAAGTAACGGGTTTGATCCCCGGTCCATCCACTGAATTACACTACAGTACCTAGCCCGATGATTAAAGTCATTTATATTACTACATTCATTACTGAAACTGTGTTAATGTTACATATTTCTTCAGAAAATAACTACGGACTTTTTTAGTTTGTATAAAATTCATTATTTTATTGCAGTTTTTGAGATATAGAATTATAAGCTCGCAAAGGCGTACGTCCACGTTTGAGTAACTTCTAAATCTTAAAAATAGTAATTATCGTTCTACATGATATTTTACCATGAGAGGACTATATGATTACTTAAATGTTTAGATAATTCAAACACTTAATAAAAATATTTTCAGTTTGTCCTTATTTCCAAAAATGTGGCATAAATCCTAAACGTTTTGAACCGTTAGATCTTCAAAATTGCGTTCCTACGACAGTAAAACCAACTGAATTAAAATGTTCGATGATGAACTGTTAAAAATTAAATTCTGTAAAAGTCGTCAAGTAATTTTTCTGATATTTTTTTAATATGTTATCTCCTGCAGTTATTAAATACTATTAAATTGAAGACTAGCGCAAAAATAGTATTCAGTACGCAAAGCTTGGGAAATGAACTGACATAATTTCGTTACAATTAGTCCAGCAACGCGGGAAATACAGGATTAAACATTTATATTCATTTCAAGCTGTCTTCTAAAATGGCGGCAATAAAATGAACCCTTTCTTTTCCACTGCTTACATGTTTGAGTGCCGCACTATCAGATTCTTAACTTTGAATCCAATCGGTTTAATGGTTTCGATGATATAACAAAGGAACCACATTTTCAAAGTTTTGGAAATAAGCACACGACTTTGTTGTATAGAAAAGGCTGGTGCAAGAAGTGATTTCGAAACAGTATAACGTGTGTGTAATGATTTTTTAGTGTTGCTTAAGTTGTCGTGGTGTTGAGACAGTGTATGGTAAAAAAATTTCCTGCTAACCTGACAATACAGGCTTGTTTGCCTTGTGTGGGGAGAGGTTGCTGGCCGATTCGGCACCCCAACCCCTCCGGGAGGGAGGAGGGGGTCTGCAGGACAGCAGGTATTGTGTAAGGGCTGGCGTTAGTGTGGTGATGTAGCATCAGCAGTAAAGAGCCATGAACTTTTACACAGTGATGTTTCATGCCATTCAACATTAATCGAAATGTTTGAGGCACAACAACGACACTGGTAATATTATTATTAGCAGATCAAAAGTTGTTTGTGCAGGGAACTTTAGGGTGCGGTCTACTGCAATTTTCATCACCATTTTTTTTATTTGTGCAAGTTTTTTTTTTCCTATTGTAGACACAAAATGTGGCTAAATTTGGCTCTTATGAAATGTTTTTATCTCTCATAGTTTTCGCGTAATGGCTTGTTAAATTCATATTTGGCATGTTTCCGTTTTAACGATTACACTAAAACCAACTGATATACCAAACTAAAAAAAATCACAGTGGATAAAGACATTACAGGCTACAATGTCATGCTAATAAAAATAAGGAATAAATGTTATTTGTATTTTTAAAAACAATTATTGAATTTTTTAAATTTTTATTTTTAGCTTCAGCATTTTTTAGAATACTAATAAATTTTAATCTTGCACATGTTTAAATATAATGTGAATTAATTCAGGACTGCCTTCGTTAATAAGTTAACATGTTAGATGGTAAAAAATAATTTTATTATTTTATGAGATCGTACGCAAAACACTTTATTCTGCAAAACAAAGCAATCCTGACTTACTTCAATTTCAGTCTAAATGTTAAAGAGTGCTGGGAAGAAAACATTTTATCATGCAAGGTATGCCCTGGTGGTTTATTAGTTCTTAGTAAGATAGCGCCATATTCGGCTACGATATGTGGAGTTCTTCAGAAAAATGTTAGACAAAACAAAAGAAGATTGTGTGAAATTGTTGACGGGGGATAACAAATAAGAGAGGTAGCAGCCATGCAGAGATAGATATCTGCTGGCAGCTTGAGTTGCATTGCTTTTGTTGTGAATCATCACATATATTTGCGACGGGCAGCAGACCTGTTTCTAGTAATTTTCTATCAGTGGCAACTAAACCTACAAATCTGAACCTAAGAGATAATGTGCCGTAGCTCCATTTTTTACTATTTGAGTAGGAGAAGAAAAGAATTGTCAAATTCGCAATAATATCTTATAAAATACAAAATTTTATTGTGAATTGTGAAAATTGTATACATACTGTTTTGTAGATTATGGTATTGTGTACTAAAATAACATTAATATGTTTAACAGCAAATGGAGTTATGGTAGTTTACCCCTAACCACTTAGGTGTATGGTTTGCATTATACCATGTAAAAGAACAGTAAGTCCACGCAAATTCAAAATATCACAGCAATATTTAGTTCTATCGTAAAACAGTGATGTTAATTTAGCTGTATGGGTAATAAATTCCAATTTACATTACATTTCTCTCTAAAACACCAAGATTTAGTAGGTAACGATGCTCAGAAACACATAATGTTAAGTTATTACATCACATTCACAACTGTTATTTTTATTTAAAAATATAACTATCATTTATTTAAAATGTTAACATAGTACAGTAAAACCGAAGGTCAACTTCCTGAAAATTTTCTTTCTAGAATGAGATTTCGTAAAAGAATGTGACAAAAAATTCCTTCCTCTCCTGAGTATGTCATTTTAGATATCAATACCTGCTGACCATCAGTTCCTTTGTTCCTGGAAATAAAGGGAGTAAAAGTACCAATGAACAGATCATGAAAGTTCAGGATGTCATGATCTTCCATGCTGAGTAACTCTAAGTTTGCTTTGTCACCACAATTCCTAACAATCTGCTGTTAATCCCAAGGCGTCACAACAGACATACAGTATGTAACTGTTTTTGATCCGCGCGCTCAATAATGGTGTGAATAGTGTTGATTTCCATGTGGGTGTGGCCTTTCATCAAATACTTATGATTAATCACCTTCAGTGATTTGATATTGTACTAAAGTCAAAGGTAACAAGCGATCATGATTTCATTTATGTTTTTTTCCGCGGCAATTACCTGGCAACACTGTGATCTCTTCAATGTCAGGTGAATTCGGAAGATACTGCATTGCCCATTCCAAAATGCCTGAGCCAGCTCGTTTCCTCCTCTGCCACCTTTAGTTTCATCCCACATTACACAGGAAACTTTCCTAGTGAATGAATCATATATAGTGTAGCACAGAGTCCAACATTTTCTTAAATAAAAAGAATCTCAATTTGTTTGAAGTAGCGTAGCGTGACATTTCTGTAGACCCCAGTCACTTTTTTGCTGTCATTATTTGCAGTTTGATTGCCTACTCTCTTCATGTCATACCATAAAATTGTCTCAGATATATATGGCAATACTGTCTTTCATTTACATTGCCTTTGGCTTCCTCAGATGTTGCATCTTTCATGAGGAGATGATGCATGTTACAATCATTACACATGTACTGAAAGAAAAATTTTGTGGTGAATACTTCCCTGCAAAATAATTTATGCAACAAAATTTTGTTTATTTCATTCTCTGGAATATTTTTTTCTTTGCATTCTTGCACATACAGACCAAGCATTGTTTTCAACTGATAAATGGCTTCCAAGATGTTTTTGTTGTGACAGTTTCCGTGTGTAATGAACGAAATAACTTGGGAAACTTTGCTATATAATCAATTATTCCTGTATACAGCTGTAACTCCTGGAAGACATGGAGTTAGTGTACCATACCACAGGAAGTTAAATATAGGCCACTGGAGGTAAAAGGCATTGAATGGGACTTACCACACAATACCTCTACGAAAGTAAACAACATAAAAAATTCAACACTATTCCCTACAATAAACATCACAGGACTTACTACAATATACAATTGCACAGAGCTTTTCATTCTGAATAGGCTACAACAGTATAAAAAAAACAACAAAATGCCAATTTTGGAGTTACGACGCCTTACCTCTGAGGTACAGAAATATGATAACTTGTTTGTCTCATGACCATAATACTTCTACAAGGTACAGCACTACGTCTCTTATTTATTATTAATTTTGTATACATATTCTATGCATGGAATATCTTAACATAGTTTATCATACAAAATAACCTACGCAGACATAGTCATTAATAAATACAAAGGTGTTTAAAAAGTCTTGGGAATTAATATAGTACGTATCGTAATGTCTGTGTTACTTGGTTGAACTAAGAATGAGGACGCGAGTTAGTCTCTTAGAGTATAACTGATTAAAGTAAATTTAAGTTTTCCGTGCTAGTGTAGGGAGACTTTATTCCCCGGTAAAGCTGTAATAGTGCAGTGGTTAACTGTGTACGTGCATGTTACAACAACACAATGGCGAACCAGGTTCAATTACAGACGAAATTTTTTTTCTTTCTTTTTCCCGCGTGTCATTTCCTCAATGCGGATATTGCTGTTACCGAGTAGGCTATCGTCTCGTTCTTCTTCTTCTTTTATTTAACTTCCTCCATTGCTTTCTCCGCTTGAGTACAACTGTTATTGACGAAACGAGATTCTTCAGTTTTTCAATTTTGATCCAAGCTTGCCTGATAAGCTTGTTAGGCTTAGCTACAAATTTCTTATTTGCTGTTTCCTACCTGTCATCCACACAAATAATTTAATATTTCTAACATCTTACCACCAGATTATAATATGGTACCCAATGCTCAAGCAATTTTATATAGACTTTTGAAAAATTTCATAACAAGTGTTGGAAGTACACAATTAGACAAAAATTAAAACATATTTTATTGAAATTCTAAATACAGTGATAAAGAAATGATTTTGAAACACAATAAGAAAAGATTATAATTTTTTTTTAAATTAAAATACATTACTCATGAAACCTAAGTGCAAACAGCGGGACTAGATAGTTACCACAAATACACCCCAAATAAACATTTTAAAATGTTTAGGTATTAGTAAATTATTAATAATCTAAGGTGACTTACTTAGTAAACAAACAAAATCTTCAGCCTTTAGTTTTGAAACCATTTTCAGAAATAAAATACAGACTTTTAACGAGTTGAAGAACGTAGGTAAACGTGGTCAAAGAGTTAGATTAGAAAAGAAATGTTAATGTGCTATAAACAACATTTCAATTTATATTTAAATATGAAAAAAATAAAATAAAATATATGTGTGGCAGTAATGGAGTGTTCTTTGAACGATTTAAGACGTTGAAAGCGTATTGTTCACTCTGTAAGTAGAATGCAGAGATTAGAGTATATTCGTGCAGTTATCTTATACGTGACTTACGACCTCTGTACTCATTGCAACTGGGCAAAGATAAAAAAAAACATTCTCGTAAATAATCTTCAAGCTGAAATATTCTTACGAGTGTATGAGAAAAACGAAATAACGAATAAAATAATGAAAATTTGCATAATGTTGAAATTTCACAAAGTGTCTCAATGACATTCCGGCAATGCCATTACTGTGTTCACCGAATAGCTGTTATTTTTAGATAGAGCCTTATCAGTTATGTCATTGTACTAATTCCTAGGCCCGATCCCACAAATTGACAAATGGCCTGAAAATTATTTAAATGTAATACTTTCGAATCATGTGCAGTAATTATGCATACTTAATCACAATATTTTTTATCGATCAACTTAAACTAAGTTACCTCACGGATAACATAAACGTATGACATGGCAGTAATATTTTGTAATAAGGAGTGAGCAGTATATAATATCTTCCCGGCACAAAACTGACGCAATTCGTTTTACAAAAACAGAGCATAATATTTGCGTGTTCACGCAGTTGAAGCCTAAGCGTGTAATATTTAACTGCAGTTTTATAGTTTATATTGGTTTAAACTTACACAACTTATTGTGGTGTCCTTATTTTAATACTCACATAAATATAAGAACCCATTACATAATTAGCTCACATTCGTGACACAGTTTTATTTTGTTTTGTGTCGTACACTATTTGTTAAAATTAATTCTTCCCCCCCCCCCAAATCAAATATGGTTACAAAAGGTGATTAAATGACTGAAATATTCAGCCATACGTTATAAAACGTTAACTTTCAAAGTATTACTTAGGCTGCTTAATTACAAGGGTAGCTGCAAAATATATCAAGATAAATTTTCCCCTGACTTTTCTAGATTTTTTCAAATATTTAAAACCTAGGTTACGTGGATGACAACGAAGTGATTGAGACATATTTGGGGTGAGTACCGGTACGACATTGTTAACCAAAACTACATTGACTTCAAATTGATGAACTTCCAACAAACTAAACTAATGCTATCTTCTGTTATAACGTTATTGTAGTTCAAAATTAAGATCCTGGTAAATCCTTTAACAAAATAAACGTTTTGCATTATGCCGAAATTGTTTCCCCACCAACGGCAATGGCTGCCAACCAAGCGATAACCGGGATGACATCTCCTGGGAGGATATGGCACGCTGATAAATTTATAACATTTTAAATCAACTTGTATTATAGTCACCTCTCTATTAATCCAAAAAGCAGCGATTACGGGTCAGAGACCTTTCACTTTGTCATGTCTTATTGTTGTGTAAATTTTTGGGGGTCAGCTCTGCCATTTTATTACGGCATACATTACTAGTACGCAATTATAATGCGATATATGTATATTGTTCAGGTATAAAAGGACATCCTGCAATGTTCTAACCTGGTCTAATAACACAGATTTGCCAAATCGACTACAGAAATACACCCCTTCTGCAGATTATAACGCATTTTAATAAGCCGCTTACATACTACTCTTCGAATTTATGTACGCAAGGAAAAAACCGCTAACATCCAACGTCTGGGTATATCAGATCACGTGACCAATGTTGATTATACCTACTACGTATGCGTAAACGCCTTTACACTGAAATGAAGCCGACGTCCTGTCACTCGACTCAGTGCTGCACTGCGCACTCATTCTGAGCAGGCCTCCTTCGCCCTTCTACTCTTACCGTGGACAGTTACTTTAGATTAGTTTACTTTAGTTAAGATAGTTTAAATTACATTAGGATATTCTGAATTATGATAAAACGCTTTGTTCTGATTCAAAGGTTTGTTTTGTTAGAAAAGGAAACTTGGAAGATAATTAAAATGATTTCGCAGTGCTGCAACCACTCGCACATGCGCAGATCGGTACAATTTTAAACATGATAGTTGTAATTAAATAGCAAGTAAAATGAGACAGCCCTGATTTGAATTCCCCCCCCCTCCTCTTGTCGAGTATCTTCAGTTCCCTCATCCGTCTGAACCTGGTATTTCAGCAATTTGCAGTAATTATCGACCCGCCGTCAATCGTCTACTTACCACACACGCATCCAAAAAATTACAACGATCCAATCATAATATAATATTTCAGGGGGGAAATATGTAATGTCAACGAATATAAAATGATTAGAAAAACCATTTGAACGATTAGTGCAAACATTTTTAGTTCCTGTGATTGGTACAACAAATATATTAATGGAACAAAACTATATGGCATAAAATCAACAATTTTTATGGGCACAAGCAGGTGCTCAATATGAACACAATTTGTGGAATGCAAAATTTCTTGTCGTGTGTCCGTTCGCGTAAACACTCAGGGTCGCGTCACGATCGGGACAAAAGGGCATTTTCCCCGGGCCCCTTGTTCTTGGTGGCCTCACTTTTTGGATTAAAAATATTAAAAATTATTTTACAACTGAAATACACAGGATTTTCTAATGCTCCAATTAAACTACATTGGTAGCTGTGAAGTAAATATTTTAAGTGTAAAATGCTTGAAAAGACAACGACCTTGATATTTAGTATTTCCAAGGTCGGAGCTATGACAATGCAGCCAACATGTCAGGAAAGTATGAGGTCCTACAAGCGCAAAGTACCATTGCATATATAAAAGGATGTTGCCTCAGATTTGTGCTGATCCGGGCCTCACAATCTCATAAAGTGGCTCTGAGGGTTGCGTACAAATTTCATTTCACATACACCTAAAACTAAAAATAACACAATACGTCAGATCTTGTGGGGCGTTATAACAAAAATGACAGACCATTCAACCCAGCACAGCCAACATTGCTAAGTGAAAACTTCTCGTTGAAGATACCACGTATACGGTTATGAAAATATGGTTGAACACCGTCTTGCTGTAAGATTAAGGTTGGTACTTATTCAACTTATTAATATAAAATGTCACCCTTACGAAAATCTGTAATCTACACTGAAGTTGAACGTGGTTCTCTTAAGACCGCCACCTACCTGAAAGTTTCAGGTTAAGAAATGATGGCGCTGAAAGGACGACATTAAATCACACGTCAAATGCCGGATCTCCACAACGTGCCAAGCATGTAAGATTACCACAGATCAATTTTTAATGTAGGACACTAAACGGTGACTACAAAATGTTATTGGTGGGAAGTCTCTTGCAAAGTTCAGTGCACAACTATATGGGTGGGTTAGTTGCCAAACGGTGTAAGTCCAAAAAGAAAATTTTTCAGCAGTATTTAATATGTAATGCAATAGGAAACTGTAGTAGACTAGGACGCACAACATTTTGTAAATATGTAGACCTCACAGCAGACAATTTTATAGTGGTGTAAGTCCATTTTAAATTTTTTGTGACTTACTCCACTTGGCAACTAACCAACCCATATCTGTGTTTCACATGCGTCCGGCGAGTACGTTTAATAATATGGCTCACTGAAAATTGTATTTTTAGCTATGTTGGAGGGCTTAGGAATAGAGTTTTTAGTGAGCACGGTGTCTTGACAACGATATTCCATACTTTTTTTAGAACTACATTCATTATTGAAACTATGTTAAGTGAATTTTCTTCCGTACATTGGCACAATAGTCACATATGGAATATTCTCTTTGAAAAACCAACTTGCGACACGCGGCAACTTATTTCAAGAGCGTTGTAAGCGCCACCCGTGATGTTAATATTTTCTGTACCACGACCAGCAATTGTGTGTTTGGACCTATCTTCTCCGCGGAGTCTTCATATGTAGGAAAAACTTACTCACCGATAGCTGTTGACACTTTTGTGTAGTAGGTATCAGACTTCATTTTACTGCGAGGTTGTGCTCTACGGCATTGACATTGTATCGTACAGAAATCCCTCAATAAGAATCTTCCACGATGCTGGATTGGCTGCGCTGTGTCGAATGGTGTGGCATTTTTATATCCTTCATGTCTTTCTACCTAACGTCTTATATTGTCTTTCACGTGTACGTAATAGAAAAGGTATGTACTCTCTGCATTGCCTCAGGACAGCAAATATGCAACAAATAAAACACAATAGAATAGATTGTGGTGGGATAGTAAAGAAATATATCAACGAGTAGGCATCTGCCGTATCCATATAAAATTGTTCAGTTTTGCCTTACGTTGCGTGTTTACATTTGTGAATTTTTTTTCATTTAGACGGCAGCAGTAATTCGGTTTTGTACCATCGATTTAGAATTGCCATTGTATATGTTGATATATACGAATATAATGTTGGTCTCGTGATAACGTTTATTTTTCAGTTTTTGCACAAATATATTCAGACATCCTAGTTGAATTTCCTTCGTGCTATAAAACCAATTCTGTCCTTGTAGAGCCTAACATTGACTTCGTATTTAAATCTATAACTTTGCGTTTTGTAAACAGTTTACAAAATGAGCTTACGTTTTGTAAACATTTATTACTGTGAGCAGAATCCGTGTGCCAAAATAATAACGAAACACATGTGGAAACTGAACTGTAGAGAAAAGGTTTCTACAGAAACACAGTAGCAATACAATGATACTTTCATTGCATAAACGAATAAAATAGATATAATCAAGTATTTTTAATTAATGTTTTATTTGCATTTTCCGATTTCCATTTTTAATTATATTTGAAAACTTAATAACCCATGGTTATTTACATTTTTATAAAATGAAACGTATTCAATAGCAAAAATAAAATTTAAAAAATATGGAAAAAGACTGTACGCTTACAAATCACAATTTTGCCATAGGAGAATTAAAATTATATAATTTGAGAACAAAATAATACATAAAATAATTTAAAATATGTGACTGATTTGAACTTTATTTTATCTGAACTAATTGCTAGGTCAGACATCCCCATTTCTGTTACCTCTGTAACGATTAGCATTTATCCTAAGAGTGCGTCAGAAAAAAACCTTTTCTTATGCTCCGGATGTTTGTTGTAGTTCATCATTTCCTCATAAGAAAGCGACATAATTGGCTACAAAGCATAGAGATCCTTAGAACTAGAGGAACGATTTCCACATGCAAAAATCCGGTGACCGACTCCGACGGGAATCGAACTCGGATCGTCTTTGTGGGGCGCGGATGATCCGACCATTCGGCCACCGCAGTCCCTATTTTGGTCGGGCATCACAGGCAAAGTGTAATTGTTTGGTTTTTTAGAAACACGTATTTAAAAGGTCATAAAATATGGCCAAAATTTTTTATTGCGTAAATAATATATCATTTTCAAACTATGCATATTTTCTGTGTCGTCAGCTAATGTACATGAAAATATTTGTGACGGATACCGAATGAATTCATCTGTACAAATCGAGAACTTACGCATTCGAATATATATTTGAACTTCCTGTCAATCTTAAGGCCACCGAGTGGCGTGCCGAGTTTCGGCCGTTACAAGATTATTCGAAAACTGCTCGTCAGTAGAGCCACATTTTGTAGCGAAAATATTACAGCCCCGCTTTGTTTCAGTGTCTCATATTCATATCGGCAACTATGCTTCATGGTTATTGGCAGCGTGTCTTTGTGAAGTAATGTCTCTCATTTGACTTTGCCAATCACAATACCGTTACTATAACTTCAGAAGTCTGTGATTTGCCAGGAAACCCCCAAGACACCCCAGAGCTAAGACGTCCAATCACTGATTATGAAGCAGAACTGTAGATGTGCAGGTAAGTCACTGAAACGAAGTGGGTCAAAATTCTTTTCGCGAAAATCAAGGGTCTTTAGTTATTGTCAGTGTGTCTTTGTTCAGACACGTTTCTCATTTGACTGCACCAGTCAGAATAAGATTATTGTGACTCCTTACGCCAGTAATTTGCCAAGGCAAGTGAGAGTAAAATCATCCATTACAGACGGTGTAGCAGAGCTCATTGAAATCAAATGTTACAAAAATTATTTCGCCATATAAGCATGGCTCTACTCATCACATATGAGTGATGTATGTTTAGGGATAGCTTTTAAATAACGTTACACATGTCTATACCTATTTGAGGTTAACCACTAAGCATTAAAACATATTTTCTAGAGGCCGAAAACGGCAAAAATGGGTGATTTTGTGGTCTTATTTAGGTAGGTAGATCTTGGTGGAGAATGTTTTAAAAGGTATAGGCGGGTACGATACACCTTTATCTTTAATAATGCGTCATAAATAGAGACCTAAAAAATTCGCGTTTTCTTTTGGCCCCAAGCTATGATTTCAGCAACTGTAAGTTCATGCCACTTTCGCAATTGGCCCGTGACATATTTGACACTTGCTGTAAGTCGCTTAGCCAATAGTACAGAAGAAACTAAATACAGGCCCATATCACTGCGTCATCGAGCAGCCAGGGAGCAGATAATGTCTGCTTGTATACACACATGTTCTTGGAGGCTAGCCTACATGTCAGTGAACCGGTGAATTTTTCCCGTCTCTAGTCATAAAGTAATAAGGACACCACTATAAGTCTCATATAGGCGCGTTTACAGCGAGAAGACAGTTTAGCGACTTGCGCCTAGAGACTATGGTGAGGCATGATGCACGCGCTGTCTCGTCCTTATCGCTTCCGCACTTCTAGGCCTCGGACGCTCGAAATACGTCCAGCGAGGTGGCTACCTTAAGCTACTTCCCAGCTGAGAGCAAACAAGGGAATAATTGGAGAAAAGTTGGAACTAAATTTTGGGAATGGTAGAAAAGAATATATACTCTATTTACGCGTTTATGAAAGCCCTGGTATAGTTTTTGTGTCTCGGGCGTCGTCAGCCTTGTTATCTCTAATCAAGTTTCACCAAATTCACGTATCATCCGATCACAATCTTCGTCTTTCACCAGCAGTTAAAAACGTAACTATACAATTTTCTTTAACACACATAGGCTCTTGTTAAAATATTTGTAATACTTACCTTGTAAAACGTTCTTTCGAAAATTTGCCGCACTGATGTAGGCTACGTGTAACCTAAGTTGGTGATGTAATTTTTTTGTAATATACCAATAACCATTCCTAGAAAAAACGTAGGAAGCAGTCAATGTATAATGATGATACCAACTTTTGTAATATCAATACTCAACATTTGCTGTATTTACTAGCTGAAATGTGGTAAATTCTTTATGTTGTTATTTATGCAGTTAATTAACAGCGTACGAACTTATAATAATAAAAAACATAACAATACAGCCTAACAAGGAAGAATGAATTAAAATGTACATTATTACAACGACAGAATTGTTTTAATGGAAGTTCGAATAACTTAATTTGGACGTACTAATATTGAACGATATCCAACTTACAGCAGGAGGGGGGAAAGGTATAAACCTCATATAATTTTAAACTTATTTGAAAAATAATTTTCTTCAAACCAAACAAAAAATTAAGACAGCCGTTTTCCTACGCTAATTTACAGAATTTTTTATTATTTTGGGGAAGATGCCCTTCTACAGTTTTTTTTTTTTTCGTTAACTGTCATTTAAACTTTTTTTATGTAATTTATAGTTTATTACTGACTCTAACAAATGTTTAACAAAAATAGTCTATTATCTTTATATTTGTGTACTTTTTCAATCATAATGGTTTTAAAATTCCTTAAGTGTTGCATTTTCCTCTGAGTTACCTAATTATATTTTACCAGTTGCAGATGCCAAAGTATATTAAGCGGAAGGTTTTTGTTCCACTTTTTTCTAATTCCTTATGTGAACATCTGCAGCTCCGCATCGTGTTTAATGACAACGTGATTCTGTGTAGAGGCATAGCGTATTTGACTTTGCCAATCATAACAAGGTTGCTGCGACACCGCATGACCGTGATTCGTTAGTGTAACCCAAACACACAGAGGGTTAAAAACATTCAATAAACGTCCGCTAAACAAAGCTGCAGATGTGCGCGTAATGTATTAGAGTAAGGTGGTGCAAAAATATTTTTGCGATAATCAGGGAGCCCTTAGTGATTCCGGAAAATTAAAAATTTAAGTGATTGCAGATTTATCTCCACTTTTTTTTTATTTCCGTGTAAAGTAGAGTATATGTTTCCAATTACTTAGCAATTACAATGTAATTAAACTTATGCCAAACCCCATATAATTCATAATCAGTGCTTCTCAATATATGGTCACGTCATTATTTGTCCTACAAATCACGGTCCAAAAATAAGAGTCTTATTAATTCCGAATTTCCGAATTTGCAAGTTTCCTAACAACAGGAACGTCATTTAAATTGTTCTTGACTATTTGTTTTACCTAAAGTTTTAATTAGCGCTTAATTAGCATAGTATGTTAACTGTTGCAATAATATTTAACAGAATCCAAAACCAAGTGAGAAATCCCCTCGTCTTCATCGATCACTTTAAGGAAAACATCTATTACGTGCACACTGTGAGAGGTTATCAAGGTTAAGTGTTTTTATTCGCTTTAAACAGACGTATTCGCTTGACCCTAATTCTCCGACTATCAATTACATAACCGTCGTCTCTTTCAGCTAATAGGAAATAATTACAAACGTTCTACCAATCAGTGCTGAGTGATTATTCTAAGCGGCCCGACTTGCAGTTGACTTCGGTTAGCTCTGAAGTAATAGTTTTGTTTTGTACTCCGCTGTCGTCGGGAGAGAGACGTCGTGAAGATGCTGCTGGTGTTGCTGTTTGTCGCCGTCATGTTGTCGTCGTGTTGTACCGAGGCTGATATCATACACACGCCAGATGTAGGCTGCGTGGATCGACGGACGACAGTTGCATCCTCCTCCAACTCCACGGAGCAAGTACAGAACAGAAGGCAGAGCATAGAACCATGTCCTCACGGAAGATGTCCGCATGGCTATCGCTTGGGTCGAGGCAGATGTCGCCCTGTCTACACCTCTCCTTAACGGTAAGTCCTCGTAATGTTGCTCCATGCCCAGCCGGGTTGTGTTCCAGAACGTTACTCCGAACATAGCTGTATAATCGACAAAAGAGAATTCTGAAACGTTAAAGTGTAAATAAAAGGTAAATAGTGTGTTCACTGGAAAATTTAATATACCATTCAACTCTTACCTGATAAACAACATGTATCCGTTTTAACTTATGTTACCTAAACCTCACTTGAAAAATATTACACACGTTTAAATGTTTAGGCACTCGTCAGTATTTAGTTACCTACAAGAGTAAATAAATATAGAATGTTACAAGTACGAGAACTCACTTCCTAATTCAGAAATAAGAATATTGTCTCCAGTTATTTACATATTTACACCCGTGTCTGTTATTAACACGTGCTCATTTTCTCTGAGTTAATTTAAACCTACTTGAGCTTGCACTATTTTCAAAGGGACTCACCGTTAAAGTTCACTCTTGCAGTAACATTTTGGAACGTAGTTCCCGTGTATCTTTGGTTTCATCTTCCGCGGGTAGTTCGTATTTCAGCCGTGCGCAGTAATTTAAATTTTCACCTACCCGCCGTCAACCGTCTACTTACCACCCACGCATCGAAATAATCACGATGATCCATTTAAGTATGATCTATTTCAGGAAATAAACATTGTAATGTCAACGAATATAACAACATTTAGTTAGAATCTGAACCACACGTAAAAACTGATGCTAAAATTTATCATTTCTGTGAGTGGTACAACAATTGTAGGCCTATTATAGGTAATATAAACAGGAATATTGCATAAAATAGACACGTATTGTATGGATACAAACAGGTGTTCAATATGAGCAACTTTTGTGACACAGAAGATATCTAATCGATACACCATTTCTTGTCAGCTGAGTTAACTGTGTACCATATCCGTTGCCGTAACTACTATAAATCCTGTGTATATGGGATATGTACACAATTACTTTACATACACCCAAATCGATAAAATACAAAACATCGGCCCGGGTGGTCTTAGGGATACCGTCTATGAATGATCATTCAACCCAACACAACCAACATAGCGCTGTAAATACTTCTCGTAGAAGATACCACGTACAAGATTATGTGAATGTGGTTGAATACGGTATTACTGAAAAATTAAGTCTGGTAATTAATCTCCAAAGCATCAGTTGTTGCAAAATGTTCGTTTCTCGAAGCCAATTCGTAAAAATAAAAAATTGGCAATCATGGATAACAGTTTTGCCAACTTTCTGAGCAATAATTTTTCTGAAGTAACGTATTTCTGAAGAACAATCTATGACACCGAAATCTCGTTTATTTAAAAGCGACGCAATAGGCCACGCACACAAGTGCACCATTCTGTATTTGCTCACAAATTGGCCAGTATAATTATCCAACATTTTTTTTTCACGTTGACATACAAAAACGTGTAGATTTCAACTAGAATTTTGAGCGTTTATCTACCACATACTCATAACTAAAGGTACGTCAATTTCGCATATACATTCCAGGTCAGGTTGAAGGCCAGAATGTTTACTTCATAATCACGTGTGTGATTAGCTGGCGGCTGTCAAGAAACGCATTTGACTACTGCAAGCCAGTAGTAAATAAGGAAACAATTCCTATAGCTATCGCGTGCTACTCGCTTGAAAGGATGTAAACCAATGAATAATCGACTGTGTCCAGTGCATGTACAGGATTGAGAAATCTAGGCTACTGCCAGATGAATCCGCGAAATTGACGCACCTCTACTCATGACTAGAGCCACGATTTTATGGCGAAAAGATTTTTGCAACATTTGGTTTCGATGCGTCATGTGCAAACCTGCAGCTCTGCTATATCGTCTGTTATTGGATGATTTTACTCTCACTGGCCTTGGCAAATTATAGACGTACAGACTCACAATAATCGTATTCTGATTGGTGCAGTAAAATGAGAAACGTGTCTGAACATAGACACGTTGCCAATAACCTTGAAACAGAACTGCCGATGTGCACGTGAGTCACTGAAACAAAGTGGGGCAAAAATATTTTCGCGACAAAATCGTGGCCCTACTCATGACCAACAGTCATGTGTTTGGACCTTGTCCACGGAGTCTACCAGTACGGGAAAAAAACAACTTTGAACATCATTAGTACTAGACTTCATTTTGCTGCAAGGTGGTGCTACACGGCACTGACATAGTAGCGAACACAATTTCTCAGCAACCAACTTCCACGATGTGGAATTAGGTGTGCTGCGTTGATTGTTGTCCCATTCATATATCCACCAGATCACCCGCCCCAAGGCCTTGTAATATTTTATTTTGTGAATACGTGAAGGAAAAGGTATGCATTGACGGTTCGCGATTACTTTTGAAGACCGCATTGTCTAGAATAATCAAGGAAAATATTATTTATTATGAACTCAAAACGTTAACTTCTGAACGCATTAGAATGTATACATTTTGCTTATCTCTTAGGTTCTTTCGTTTGTCTAAAAAGTGGCAGGAAATAATAAATTCACACTGAAAAGAAAAAAATATGCCTAAGTAGGGTATCATCGAAACTGCTCACTTTATCTCGACTGACGTAGACGTATATCCAGTGCCACAGGTTAGAAATATCAATGTTGAAAGTTTGTCACAGGGAAAATTTCTGCCGCTTGAGCGCTGGTTTCGGTTAGGGGGACAAACTGACCAATCGCGGAACTTTCCTGAAATTTATGTTTCATTATGTTCATGATTTAAAGTGTGAAATTGGTTTATTTTAAATTTAAAAAATCACTTCAATTTCTTCCGTCACTTTCGAGCCTATTTAAATTTGATTTCTCTATGGTTTCGTACATATTTGGTCCGGAAGGATTATCCCTGTGCCAAACTCTCCCATAAGAACACACATTTTATTTCTAGCCAGTAGTAGGATTAACCTTATCGCAAGACTAAGGCCAGTTCTACAATGACACGAACGGAAACACTATTCTCGGACACGGAAGAGTTCGGAGATGATCAACTTCTTAACGTTCTTCCGAGCGTTTATCAGTTTAAGCATGCCTTGTACTGGAGATTCGATTCGGAAGGTTTTATATCCGTGTAAAGTGTTTCCTTCAGTGTCAATGTAGTAAGGGTCTTACCCATTACAGCAATGGGCACGTACACTCTAAATCTGAATTAGTGAATATTCACAGATTCACGCTGATGGATGGAGCAGTTTCAACAATTTGAATCAGTGAAAATAGTCACTGTTTATTTAGTGAATATTTACTGATTTCCTTTAAGAGTGTCAACGTCTCACAAGTGAATCAGCAAATATTCACAGTTTTTCCAGTTGTTTTCTAAGAACAGTTTTCACTTATTGAATCAGTGAAAAATTACTGGAAAATTTGTGGACATTCACTAATTAACATGTGGAATGTTGGCACACACTATGGGAATCAGTGAATAGTCACAGCTTTCACAGTGGTTTCTCACTGGTTCAATTTGTTGAAACTGCTCCATACATCGGCGTGAATCAGTGAACATTCACTAATTCAGATTTAGAGCGTAGCTCAGTTATCTCAGTTAAGGGGGGAGTTCACGCAAAATTCTCATTGTTTTAAAAGTTTTTATACTTGTGCGTTTTTTTAAAGACATGCATTGTGACTATTTTTACAGTAATGAACATTTTATAGCTATTAAAAATTTTGTATAGTGGCATGTTTAGGCAAAAATTCGCATAAAACTGTGTAATACAAGAAATGAAAGCCAGCTGACGTACAGCAATGAAGTAATTCACACTTAAAAACAGTGTCATGGACTATGTCAAGGCCCGTATGAAACACTGCTTTGAAACTTTTTGTGTCTTTGAAACACTGCAGAAAAATACCATTTTTATTGCAAATTCAGCCATTTTTTTTAATACAAAAAGTATTCAGTGCGGTATTTTATACATGTCTAGGTGTAGTGTGTGACACTGTTTTACGCTGCGAATTATTTCATTTATATAGGTTAGTTGGTTTTCGTTTCTTGTATGGAAACGTTTTATGCAAATGTCGGCTTTAACGCGCCATTATACAAAAACTATGAGAAATAGAAAATGTTTCATTACGGTGAAAAATAGTCGCGATATGTGTTAATAAAACAAACCGTATCACGTACAAATATAAAAATTATTAAAAAATTTAAAATTTTGCAGAGTTAATCCCCACATCCCCCATAAAAGGTTGTGTTACGTGCGACAAGAGACATTTGCCGTATCACAAAGGCGCTTATACTGAACATCTGTGAAAGTCCATAGAAAATTGTTGAGTATTTACGTCTATAAAGGATGTTTACTATTGCAGTCACATAAATAAGTTTTATGCCAATAGTTTACTATTGCAATTATATTTTATTTATGTAGCCTATATGTAATAATTATATAGGATAGGGCGAGTGTACCCAAAAGGAAACTTTCAATCTGGAGGCCAGTAGGCATCTGCCGTTCCCTCAGAAATGGCATGTAATGAGACCTTACAATGGAGCAGCTACGGGACGCAAGCGTGGAGAGACCAGGAGCACTACGAGGAAACCTGCCAGACAACGACAAACAACCGCCGTGTTTCTCACGTGCTATGTTGCTAGGCGGGTGGTCCAACAACCTCTGCCGCCGCGGCTCCAAGCTGGGTAAACCTACCCTCCTTTGTGATGCTGATACTTCGAACTTCAGTAACATAAATATATTATCATAAACAACACATGTCTCCTCTCTGTTGGTTACGTAGCGAACTCGGCGTACAGAACCTTCCCAATTGTGGGAAGCCCGCAAAGTTGTTAATCACGATATTAACGTATATCACGATATATGGTTAGTTTATCCTTCAAGTAGGCTATGTTTTTAACAAGGTTAATGTATACTACGATATTCAGACAGCAGAGTTAAATATCCGCCACTTTGGACGAAAATGTTGTCTTATTGAGAGTGACTTCGAGTACAGATTTGTCTTCTTTTTTTTTTTTTTTTTTTTAATTACTACTATGAACAAATTCCTTATTATTTTAACGTCTTCCACTCAGAAGATCTTGACTTAGTTGTTAGAGATAAAAAGATGCGTGTGGAGAATGTTTACACTTTAAAACCTACTGTCATATACAGTAATGTATCCAAGATTCAATTTGTTGATGTTTTTCCTCTCATAAAAACCTAATCTCATCACAGTATGAATACGTTACAAGGGGATAAAAGTTTCCCTTGGAATCCATGCCAATATTACAACAGACAAATAATTAAAACCTATGTGATCTTGGAACGCAGATTTTACATTTATCTGTTACCTAATATATAAAATGAAGTGTCCTGACACACTCACTCACTCATCAACGCACAACCCAAACCGCTCGACCTACAACCATGAAATTTTGAGGGAAGCTTCCCCTTGGTCTGCAGGCACCCACTAAGAAAGGATTTTTCGAAATGCGATAATTAAAGGGGTGAAAAGGGGTAAAATGTGTTTCCGAAGAAACTTCGATAGAGCTCGGACCTGACGGCCTATCATTGTGATTTTAACTCTAATAGGACATTCATAAAAATGCATATTAGCCGTTTTAAGTTTTTTTCGAAATTCAATATTTAAGAGGGTGAAAAAACCTTAAATGTGATTCCGATTAACTATCGATATCTATCGAACCCTTCGGGATAGAGAGTTGGTATGCGCTTCAAAATGTTTCTTACGTAAATACCCAAATAGTATTTTTAGGATTTTTTTAAAATGCGACCCCCAAGCAGTAAAAACGGGTAAAATGTGTAATTTATGAATCGTCTATATTACTGAAACATAAGTGACTAGCGTCGCGATTTTTACTTCAATTGGTTACGTATGCAAATATCTATGACACGACTCGAAGACGTTTTGAAATTCCTTTATTAAGGGAGTGAAAATACGTGAAATGTGTTTTCGATTAATCATCTATATCTATCGAACCAATAGAGATGTTGAAGTGATCTTTGGATTATATAAATTGATTTTTATGTAAATTATCTAAATACCATATGAATACATTTCTGAATTCGGCCCCAAAGAGGCAAAGAAAGGGTAAAATGTGATTTCGATTCAAAAAATATACATATCGACCACACTAATTTTTTTATATAACGACGTAATTTTTGTTTAACATTGATGCTTACTCAAAAACCTGAAAAATAATTTCACGAATTTTCAAAATTCCCCACCTAAGGACGTGAAAGGGTGTGAAAAATGATTAAATGTGTTTTTAATTAATCGTCAATATATCTTGAACCCAACGAACTATTGTCGTAAACTTCACGTCCAAGAGACACCAGTTATGTCTTCTAAAACGTGATTCAAGGGTTTTTCGATTTTCACTCTCTTAGGAAGTGAAAAAACCTGTAATTGGTTGTAGATTAATCCTCGATATCTATCGAACTCATCCAGATATACAGTTAATTTTTGTTTCATGATGATGATTACAAAAATAATCGCAAAATAGTTTTCTAAGATTTTTCGAAATTAGAACATTTGGTACTGTGCGGGGGTCATTCGTGTTTTTTAATATATGATCGATTTTGATTCGAATGAACAGTCAACCGTCATGATTGGCACTTCGATTGGGTACTTATACAAATGTCCAAGATGTGAAATTTAAACAGTTCGAAATCCTACACCCAAAAGGGTGAAAAAGCGCAAAATTTGTTTTCCATCAACCCAGTACCAGCACCAGTACAGATATTAAGGTGTTGTTCGAGTCAGAGTGATGCTTAAATAAGTATTAAAAAATTATATGTAAGTTTTTTTACTATATGAGAAAACTTGATTATTAAGAATAAAACTAAGTTTGTGAACTTTCAAGGCAGACGATCCGAAAAGCAAGTACGACCAACGAGAAATAAATTATACAGGAGTTCACGCTACAAAAACATATCGATGCATGATATTGTGCAATCTCTATGAGCCCAGGACATGAATATTTTCTTTTTTAGTTATATTTGTTTTTATGAATTAGTTCGACGTTACATGACGCTGTTGTTTGTATCTCAGATCTAAATTCCGGGAGGTTCTGGGCTCGAATTCCGTTAAAAGCTACGTGCGAACGTTCAATTTTGGCACACAAAAACTACAAAGCAGATCGAATTAGTGCAATTTGCATGTAGTCGTTTAAAAGTGGTAAAATGAATCATACAGCTCACTTTCCACTTAGGTCCCTCGACGACACCACGTCACATAATATATTCTCTGACTAATCCCAAGGTTGGGGCACCAAATACGTTTCCGCGAAACCTTTTCCCACCAAAACTTTCTAATGGCGTTAAACTTCAAGTAATTATTTTGAAAATGTGTAATAGAGGGCACCGTCATCAATGGTTATGCACAGAGTAAATCAGAAGTTTTTCGTTCGATTAACATCTTACATTTGAGAGTCTGTAACTACCCCCACAACGTCAACTTTGCAGTGCTATAAATAAGGCCCAGGTGAAGTCGTTGTTAGTGGCAGAGACAAACTTAAGACTGATTTTCTCGTGGTTAGCTATAGCTACTTATTCTGCTGCAGAGTTAGCTCAACTAGCAGCTTTGTCATTTTAACAATTGATAACTGAAGTACCAATCTGGTGCACAAAGAGGTTTTTTCAATTAAAGTGATTACTATCAGTTATGAATAACACTCGTAAGTAAAGCCGAGGGGGACTGCTAGTCATTAGATATGAGTAGTTGTAAAAAATTTATCATTATAAATACGATTTATCATTTCTATAACAGTGGTATAATTTTACGTCAAATGTGAAGATTTATTTTCGTTCATAAATGACATCGTATTTGTATATGTGCCGTCATATAAATAATCCAGTACCATAATAACATTTCCACCACTACTGAATGGCGTCCTCTTCACTATCGCCACTGAAAACTGTATCTCTGTTGTCTGACTTTGAAATCCCCAGGAAATAGTAATATACGTAAAATATTATTCAATAACTATCAGAATCACATCAATAGTGTTTGCCATTTAACTTAAGAAAATGACAAATAATTAGAGTCCCGGATATTTCGCGGGTTCAACAACCAGCAGGCTGGACTGCACAGTACTATGTACACTCTGTCCTCAGATACTAGTTCACTGGCTGCAGCTCCGGTGAGTGAGCATTTGAACATTTGACGATATAGCGCGGGAGAACATGAGTGCTTTTATGCATGTCCGCCATTGGTTTGGAGTCCTCAATGTCACGTTTAGTACACAATAACCCAATCGAAACCGTTTCCAACATATACGTGACTTAGAAATCCAACCTCTCCTCAGTTGAATCCGCGAAATTTCCGGGTCTCTACAAATAATAGATTTGCAAATAGCACTGTCTCACTTGAACGTAATCTACCGGTCGTATGTAGCATAAACTGGAATATGAATATTTATATATTTATAAATAAGCACAACAAGGATATTTTAGTAATTTATTTTGATATGTAATTTATTTTCATTTCTGTATCTATAAGTTACAACTAAAATACATTTATAAATTATTCATACGTACATAAGTCACTCTTGTTGCAGGTACCACAGCAGTAAAGAAGATAACGGTGTCACGATAACAGAGAAGCAGAAGCGTGTAAGGAACGGTAGAGGAAAGGTTTCACAGGAATGCAATAGGCACTTTAATGGCCCTTTTTAACATATTTTCTTATTATGTTCATGCAAATAAAGCATTTTTAATCTAAAGTTATTAACTTATGTTTTCTTTAACACTATTTTTAATTTTCTCAAATGTTTATGAATACATTGTTGTTTACTTTTTCAAAATAAACCAGGAATAAAAAATATGTAGTAGCAGTTGAAGTTAGCAACACTTAAAAACTGAATGCTTACATAACAGAATCTTGCCATCGAGAATAAACATATATAATTTGAGAAAACTTGGTAGACGAAAGTAATGTTCAAATGTTTGACTGATTTGTAATTTATTGGCTCATACCTTATTTTAAAGACTATAAACCCCCCTCCCCCTCTTTCCTAATTTATATTGTTAGTTATTTATCAGCTGTCTTAATACTGAATGAAAAAAAAAATATCATTCGAGCGAGGTTCTAATGGTTCCTCGTAAGAAACGTCACATTTGGCTCTTATGAGTGGAGCTTCGTACAACTAGTAACACAATTCATCACAAAACAAACAATGATAGTGTGGAATGGTTGAAGCAATTAACAGGGAATAACACAATTATTTCCGTGCTAATACACTACTCGTCTCTTATTACTCTAGTTGCCCTGAAAGTGATTAAGTAAACTGAATAATCATGATCTCTCTTCAAACTCGAGTTAACCCTTAAACGTTTAGACCAAGAATAAAGTTTACCCTTCTGGACAGGATCAAGTAAATTTTTTAAAGCAGCCTGTTTCGTTAACGTATAAAATCTACTGGTCTGGCCCCGCATGTAATATAAATCTTATCACTATAACCGAATGCGAATAAAGTAACCACATAACTAGGACCCAGTGATCAATAAGTGAGCACAGAATTTTAACACGAAAATTCGTTCACAAAGGTACAGTTTCGTTTATGTAGTAAAACAAGTTAAAAATTAATTTAAGGAGGTGTTGGATGATATCGCAATCTTCTTTCAGCAGTCGATATATGTATTTCAAATATTAAATCAAAGGACTGGTAACTAAGTGTCTACTATACTACATTACACAGTAGAAATATTAGTTTGGAATTTTTAACATATTTCAGAAATCGTCACAGCCGTGAATTGTCTTGGCAAAAACTTAATTTTTACTAAAATGTACACTTATTTCGTTCTGCAGCTATAAAAGAAAATACGAAGGGGTATACGATAGCTTAACCAGCCATTAAGTGGGATCGTGAATGGATGCGTTAAAATTAACAAAGTTTATAATTATCTTAACAACATGTCGTGCAATATTCAGTTTTAATTTCTAATGAAAATCCATATGTATTCGCCTGCCAAAGTAAATAACTTTTAAAAGCAAAGTAAAAATGAAAAAAGACACATGTTTAGAAATTTCGATCTTATTCAACAGTACCTTATTATTACGCTTACTTCAATACGGTCAATGTTTTCCTAATAATCTACTGAACAGTGAACGTCTGTTTCGCTACTCACATTTCCTGTTTTGCGCGCCACCTTCATATGTTGAGTAAAATAAATATGTTTATTAATATTTATAACCTGTTTTTTGAGCCTTAAAATTGTAGATTTTACAGAAAATTGCACATGCCTGTAAGCGAGGAAAAAGCAGCCTCCAGTAGAAAGCCGCGGCAATCGATTTGGCAACCCTGCCAAGGAGGTAATTTTGATAGCGCTTTGAGCTGTACAAAGGAAGTGGCTCTCTGACTTTCCCTTATCCGTTGGCCTGGCCTACATACCGGCGTATCAGGGAAAGTGTTTGCTGTTGGAGGGCTGTGAGTGCTATTAAAACGACTCTTCTTGGCACGGTTGCCACGTTGAATATCGCGACCTGCTACTTCAGACTCCCATGTTGGCAAGCTTTCTTATCTTCAGCTTGGGCCTGAAGCCATTAACAATAATATACACAACCAAAAATGCACCATAAAAACGAAAAACAGTGTCATTATATTGTTAACTAATTTGTACAGTTGCCTACCGATACATACCACTAAGTACATATCATCAAGTATCCGCATTCATTAGAGTATATTGATGTCAGATTATGTAACTACATGAATTTACATTCATTTAAAGCCCTTAATTTTGAATATGGGTTTTAAGATCGATAAAGTAGGCATTGTAATTTTGACAGGTATTTGAGAAATTTTGAGTGTCCTGAGACAGTTGTGCGGAACTTAAGTTATTAAGAGATACTATTTATGACCGACGAACATGTGAAAGATAACAAGATTTTTCATTGATTATATATCAAAAACCGTTATGCTTTACTATCATAGTTAAAATAGGAACTTAGTACACGTATAAGTTCAGCCATTGTTATATGCTAATGCGATGGGAGTGAAATTCTGATATCAAATAAATAAGGACACTGTATACAACATTGGGTATACTGTGACGTATGGCTGAGTTATATGTCATCAAAGTTAGAAGAGGGAAATGTTTAATAAGAGGATAAAATCTCAGTCATGTATAATTGAGTAACGATATTTCGTATACAGACTACTGGTCTAGGGACAGACAACTTCATAAAATAATGTTACAGAAAGAACAATTCTTGGTACATAAACTGTGGGTTTGCAGCCCCTTCATGTTTAGAACTTTGTAACCCTTGACTTATAGTGATTGGTATGACATGTATGCGATTAGCATGCAAACATTAATTTAAAAAGTTCGCCTTGATAAAAATCTGGGTCTGTCGTCGGTCGTCGAGCGGTCGTCCACCAGCACTCACCGCATCTACAGCAGTGCAGTTCTCCGCCGGGGACTCGGGCTCGAGCCCCGGCGGGTGCGTGCTCGTCCGTCGATGCCGTCTCCTCATCAATCCAGCTTCGGTAAGGTCGTCAGATCTAGTTATGTGGCCGCAACTCTCAACTTAATATAATAACTTAATAATCAGTAATATTGCGCTCCCCTCCTAATAAATAGATCATATTGTAACCTATTTTGTATTCAGAGTACCTGCCATTGTAGTATAGTAAATGCCCGTTTAACAATAACTGTCTCTTAGTCTTTTAACCCTAAATAATATCTAAATTAACGCACAGTGTAGCTACCATCTGAGTGAAACCCCCCTAAACTAATAACTTATGAACCCCCAATATTATAAAGACTTACAAGAAAAACCATTTTGTAACAATGGTGAGGTGTGAGTATGAAACAGCTCTGCAGTGAAGGGGTGGAGGAAGCAAGATATCCCCGAGAAAACCCGCCGACCAGCGGCATCGTTCAGCATGATTCCCACATACAATCCGGGGACCAACCCAACCCGGAATCGAACTCTGATCGTTTTCGTGGAAGGTAAGAGGTCTCATACGTCAACCACTGCGTCTTTGTAAGAGTGCATGGTATACAATTCAGCGCTAAAAGTATTTGTTCAGAATTGTAGGTTTCTCAAAGCCAATTTGCAAAAATTAAAAAAACAGCAAGCCTAGACAATAGTTTGTGCCAACTTTCTGAGAAAAAATATTTCTCCATTAACGTATTTCTGAAGAACAATTTTTGACTTCGAAATATCGTACATTTAATTGCGGCCCATGAGATCGTGCTTAACAAATGCATCATTCTGGGTAAATGTTTCCTCGTAAAGTTGGCAAATATAATTATCAAGGATTGTTGTTTTTAGTTTTTCTATATAGATTTTTAAAAACCGTATATTTCAATTGAAGTAGATATTATTTATTTGCCACGCCATCTTAAAGCTTCAGTGAAAATCAGTGAAATATTATTCGCCTGTAAATTAGTCAATAATCAGCTTATCATTAGTGGAACTGCGGGGTTTATCACAATCCGATACCCTAAATACAGTAACTCGCGGTAAATGAGCAGCTATCAGGAGAACAATTTTATTTAAATAATAAGTCACTGACAAAAATGTTTATTTGAATGAAACGACTTCTGCTTGGTAAAACTAAATAACTTGTTTATATGTTGCTAAAAATATTTTTTGTTGCTGAAACAAAATCAACAATTTGCTCTTATTTTGTTACCCAAGTGTAATGTTTGGTCATCACATCTAAATACTTTTTTTTTTCGACTGTAAATAAATGTTTGTGCTTTAACATTAAAATATTTACTTAGAAGCCCCATGAATCGAACCAATGACCTTCAACAACACAGATCGTTCATTAGCATTCATGGGCGATCAGCACCTCCAACTGTACAAATACTTAGTTAAACGCGTGATATTTTAGCTGTTGTATATTAAAACATTTTTCATCTACCTTTTTTTTTATTCTCTGTAGAAATAATTTTATCAGGAACGCTTGCTAATGTCTTTGAATGTTTCTTGCGATGGGACAGAATGACAAACTGCACAATTGTGGACGTATGCCGTTGCGATATATTATTATATTACATTGCTAGAGTATGAAAGAATATTCTTTAAATACACATTAACATATAAATGCGAATTGTCACAGAAATTACAAAATAACTCTCGAGGGTTGATTAGAAGCTACGACGTGAAAGAAACATTAAGGTTCCATTGCAGGAGCAACAAATGCGTATGTGTACTACGATACAAATTATTACAATCGAGTCAACTAAATATTATTGCCAGGCTTCAATAATCTGCCACATGACTATTTATTTTTTTAGGTCATCATAATTAGGAACGTTGCTTTGATATTTTGTTATGGTAACATACTATTTGGTTACATCAAGTAATCATTTATTTCAGCCTACCTTATTCCTTTCATACTAAAAAGAATTTTTCGTAATTATTGATTACAGTAAAGTTTCAATTTGTTCCAATGAGGAAATTCGTTTATGTTTTCATTACTGAATTTCTCAAATTTTAAATCATTTCCAATATTCTTTACTCGCAGCTTGGGAGCGAGCTGCGAACCTTAACATTTTAAGTAAAGTACCTGAATATGTTTTAAATGTGTGTCGACATATATGATTGCTACACAATGATAACCACAAGTACTTTTAGAATGTATTGGTTTGTGGACATACGCCATTGCTCATGTGCTGTTATCCAAACTTGTGTTGAATGACAATGTAAAAAACAGGGAAAAAAACATCCAAAAAACAGATGAAAACAATCCCAGAGGAATCCCGTCAAGTTATATTTAGTTTATTCAGTTTTTTTATTTATTTATCAGCAAGAATTTTAAAGATAGAATTCAGTCAAATTTTGACAACACCCAAACACAAAAGGAAACCAAATTCGTAACATGAGAAAAGGAAAGTAGACAATAAATAGTGGACAGTGTACAACAAACAAAAAAATAAGAGACAACACAAGTTAATATCGACGAAAAAATGCAACGTTTCGAGCGCGATCTATCCCGTCTTCCGGCTGAGACACAGCTGGTCGGAACACCAAGATGCGAAACATACGCAACTGTGTCTCAGCCTGAAGACGGGAATAGATAACAATTCCCAAAACGTTGCATTTTTTCACTGATTTCAACTTATTTCGTGTTGTCGCTTGTCATTTGTTTGTTGTCTACTGTCCACTATTCTTGTCTACTTCCATATTTTGTCATATTGGAAATCTGGATTTCTTTGTGTCTGTATTTTGTGTTTGGGTGTGGTCAATAATTGGCAAAATTCTACCTTATTCTTGTTGATAAATGACTAAAAAAACTGACGGAATCCCTCTGGGATTGACTTTTTTGTGTGTTTTTAACCTTTTTTTTTTTTTTTTTTTTTTTTTTTTTTT
>PNEQ01061480.1:30289-61475 GCA_003012365.1 Medauroidea extradentata | reverse complement strand
TTCTTTAAACTGCACAAGGGAACAGCCCCCTGCTCGGGATGTAATTTGTCGTTAGTCCGAGTTATTACATCTTAGTGTCTCGTACACAATTTTCCAAGCTTTGGTAGCGGTACAAAATGTATTAATTCTTTCTCTCTTTGCTACGGAATGTGTAAAACTAATATAGTAGTTGAACTTACAAATACAGAAATGCAACAAAGGCAAGAAACAAATTATTTTTCCCAAGTTAAATAAACCCTTCAAGGCATTATAATTTTGAGACTTTGCTTGTGTAACTTTCCCAGCCCACACTGCAGGAAAGAAGAAATGCTGATATATGTAATGTTTCCGAGTCCCTTATAGAAACTACATCATGAGTTTCTTCGTCGTCTGCTCGCTGACGTTTGTTTAAGGGTGGCGGGGAGGGAGAGTTGAAACTTGACAACTGCCACGTTTGCAGAAGACGTTTCATCCTTCTTCCGCGCGGAAGAGAACAATAGAAAGAGCGGAGGAGAATAAGAAGGGTTTCACTTCGTGGGTAGAGCTTTATTAGGTTTCTCCTTGTCGCGGCCGACATTGAGGTTATTTCACGGCTGCCGACGTAGTCCGTGTGATGTAGCTTGTATTGTTTCCATCTTTACCTCTGTTCCCCTGCAGCTCCCGCAAGTTAACTCCTGCCAGGAACATTTCCAGCCATAAGTTTCAAGTCACCCGCGGTTAGCTCAGGCAATTTCGAACCACTGTTTCACTATTTACTTTCAACAGACCTGACGAAAACCACAGTGTTGTTATTGTATTATTTGTATACTGTTAACTTTATGCCCTTAAAAGCGATTATACATTTTTTGACAAATCCCACTTTAAGATAGCTCAGGGAAAGATGCAACGCTTACAAATTTTAAAGCCTTTGAATTGTTCTACGAAAAAAAAAAATAATTTTACAAACAATGCCACTATAAGCCTCAAAATTCAGCACGCTCATTTCAAACACCCCAAAATGACTAAACACAACTTTTCGAGACTAAAGTGTTCCACAAAATACCACAATATGAAAAAAAAAAAAAAAAAAAAAAAAAAAAAAAAAAAAAAAAAAAAAAAAAAAAAAAAAAAAAAAAAAAAAAAAAAAAAAAAAAAAAAAAAAAAAAAAAAAACAGTTAAAAAAAAAGCTATTCGACTTTCAACTTTATTTCCCACTAGTCCAGATTATATGGTGATTCCTTAAAGTTCCGTTGGTATAATAATAACATACTCCGTTTCGTATAACTTCAGTAAAATTTGGTAGCTACTAATTGGCAATAACTGTTAATATTTTGTAGTATTTGTCACAATGGAAGATATTTTTAGTCCTAATATGTACCTGGAATAGCGAACTCACCCATTTGGACTCTAAATTTTATATTACATCGTCACATGCATTACAAAATATAAATTGTATTGCCTAAGTTAAACAGAGCGTTGCTTAGAAAAGCACTTTACCCCATTAAAATGAATTGTGTGTAATGGGGACACTGAATCATAAACGCCGGCCAGCTGCACTCTTAGCACACCATCAATTTTATGTTTTACACACTTAAACGGACGTAACTAGTGAATCACCTTAAGGGCGCGATCTACCGCAATTTTCATCACCATTTTTTTTTGTACCAGATATTTTTTCTTATTTTAGACACAAAATGTGACTAAATTTAGCTCTTATGAAATTTTTTTATCTCTCGTAGTTCTCGCGTAATGGCTTGTTAAAGTCATATTTTGCATATTCCCGTTTTAAGGACTACACTAAAACCAACTGACATAACAAACTCAAAAAATCAAAGTTGATAATGACATTACAGGCTGCATTGTCATGCTCATAAAAATAAAGAATAAAAAATATTTGTATTTTTTTAAAAAATGCTGAAACTGAATAAAAAATTTTTAATACAAATAATTTTTATTCTTTATTTTTATGAACATGACATTGTAGCCTGCAATGTCTTTATCCATTGTGATTTTTTTTTTTTTTTAGTTTGGTATATCAGTTGGTTTTAGTGTAGTCCTTAAAACGGAAACATGCAAAATATGACTTTAACATGCCATTACGCGAAAACTATGAGAGATTAAAAAATTACATGAGAGCCAAATTTAGTCACATTTTGTGTCTAAAACAAGGGAAAAATATCTGGTACAAATGAAAAATAAAAAAATGGGGATGAAATTTGTGGTGGCAGCGCCCTTAAGGCAGGTAGAGTAAACTTCAATGTAGTATGCTTATGGAAATGCAAACATAAATGTCGGGGAGGTACAGACTGATCACTTTACTAATGGACCAGGGAACTTTATTTCTTGCGTGAGTGCTTGGAGCCCAACTCGTGGTCGATCACTACAGTTGTCCGTCAGTCATGTAGGATGGGGGCCGCGGTAGCCAACCGCAGGTTGAGCATGGTTCATTTATTCAAACCCGTGATAACTCAGACCGTGTCGCTGGAACGACGCTAATGTCATAATGCCGTAATGCTTCTGTCAGAATTATTGTGTCGAATGAACGACGGTTCCAAAGACGATATGCAGAAGATGGTTCACAACAGTTCAAAATGTACAGTAGAGAAGTGTTATTGTTGTGTGTTGGAGAATCTGCTTTCAAGGTTTAGCCAATAGAAAACCTCTGTGAACAAAAATATTGAGCGTCTGTAGGGATTTGCCAAACATTTAGGCTTACTTCCATGTAACATGTTCCAACGTTCCCGATTCAAATAATTAACACGTTCCAGTAACATGTTATTTTTGGAACGTGTTACTGAAAACTGTTCATCGAGACTACTTGGAACTGGTTTCCGCACATGGAAATATCTGTTTACGAAATGTTCTTCGTTTGCTTAAAACGTAGCGATGTTTCAAATTTACTTGGTTTTATTTATACATTTGAAACTCAAGTTAAGTATAAATGCAACTGTTCCTGTAACAGTTTTTTTTGTTAGTAGTTGAGCTGCAGCACAAAGATTAATGACAAAGGTTATAAATTACTAATTTATTTTCTGAATCCGAAACAGTGCCGTATTATTTTTAAGTCCACATACGTTTTACTAAGGCAAAATAATTTTATGTTAGAGCATTTGTAATAAATAACGTAATATAGCACGAAACATACTGATCTCCAGTCAATTAAAAAAATTAATATATATATTTTTACTTTAGAGTTGAGAAAAATTATATTTCGTGTCCCCTTAGACCATATAAGCAATAAAAATTTTAATTGTTTTTGCTATCTGGGAACGAGGTTAGTGAATACGCATAGTAAATGTGCTGCTAAACATTATACATTTTAATAGTCTATCGACATCTGTAAGGTACAACACTTATAGGTTATTTGCCCCAATATAAACTGTAGTAATGTTTTTATAAGTTAACTGCGTTGCATATGAACACTGGTTTCTTAGGATATTTTTTGCAGAGAATGATTTTGTCTTACGCGTTTTGTTGTATTTAATTAAAATACCGGCTTGAGATTCCGCCCTACATCACTTTCATTCGGCTTGGTTATACGAACACGTTAAAATTACAGACAAAACATACACGTAAACTAGTGACAATAAGTACCTTCATCTGCATTAGATAAAACATTTTTTTAGTTTTTGTCTTCGAAAACATTCAATAGAAACTGTATTACTTATTTATTTTGATATCAGCTATCAGTATGGGCGAGATGCAGGTTATGGCTGTATGGTCAAGTTATAGGTTACAGTACGTGTACAGTAATTGTACTTTAAGTTTGTCTTTGCACTTATTGTTTATACTGTGTGCAGGCTTTGTGTTAGTTAAAATATATTTTATTACTTGATACGATGTCTATTGCATCGTTTCTATTGATTCTTATTTTATATACGGAGTTAGTGTGTTGACGGTCGCGTCATTCATCTGAAACTCTTCGATGGGCAACAAACAGAACCATGCTCACTTTTTTGACCAAACGCCTTTCTGTTGACTTGTCGTTCTGACAACAGGGAGAAAACACGAAACATGCACGGCTTACTGGGAATCGTTTCGGACGACGCCGCTGGTCCGCGGGTTTTCTTAGGGATCTCCCGTGTCCCTCTCCCATTCGTTCCGCCGCTGCTCCATACACACTTTATTACACATCTCACCAGCGCTTAAGACCTCGATGTTGAGCTCTGACCAAAATCACTCTCACTCATCTTGGATTCTAACCCTTACCTTGCATTCTGATCGAAATATTTACCTCAAAATTGAAGAAATATTAAAAACGAAAAATAAAACCGGCAATGGGCATGAATTCAAATTAAGATATGAGATAAATATATGAGATGATGGCGAGTTCACGAAACAATAAAAAGACGATACTCTGAGTATACGAAACAGTGTAAATGAGGTATAAATTTATTTCTAAAACATACGTTACACATTTCTATCTAAATCAGTATATAATTTTAATGTCTAATACGTACACTCTAAAAAATAGTTTGTACGTTTACCACACGTGCGTATAGGAGCGCTAAGGAAGTAGGCCTAGGTATGGTAGAATTGTTTCCCAGACATCCATGGTAGCACTCGTAGACCTTTTAATAAAACGGTCAAATGTATACTGAAGTTACCAGACTTGTATTGTAACAGCTGTAAAAGTTTGAATATTTACAAGGCGGAAGTATGGTAACTGTCACATACTGTGTCTGGGATAATATCTTCCTAAACATTTTAGAAAGTTTTTTTTACAGTGTATAATATAGACATATAAAGTGGGATATAAATTTATGTCTAATATCTAGGCCTTAAGTAATGTCTAATATTTTGGTCTAAATTGATATATCAATGTTTAAATTTAGGACTAATATTGATGCATAAAGTAAGGTTATTTATTGATATCTAATAAAATGAATTTCTGGCATCGATACCGCTTATGTCGTAACATCAAAGTTAAATAGAATGTACGAAACTCTGAATACAGAATGCAAATAGAAGCTGTCAAAGAGAGCTATGTGTCTTCATCCTGCAGACATTATTGTATCAGCCACATGCATATATCATGTAGGCTACTTGTCAAGTTGCGGACTGGCTGGCGAAATATATGGGTCTTCAGGTGTTGCCCATCACCGCGAATTGCAACAGTTCGAGCGTTACTTGCGCTGACTGTACGCGACTTTTCTTTAGACCAAAACTTAGAATTTAAGACATATAGCGCCATGTTTTCTCTTACAATGAATAGCTCCGAGAACGCGACATAAGCACTTCAGATGTAAAGGGGCAATCTATTAATAAAATGACTTTGACATCACTGGCAGGCATCTCAATAGTCAAATATATCTGCCAACATCAGACTGTATATACACCTTTATCAGCAGAAAAAACATAAAATAATTATCGTGTGAAGAAGGTACCCGATGGACAGGATATTGCATATGCGATACAGATTTTACTTCTGTACGCCCGCAGGTATCCGTATTCTCCTGAAGGATGACATGGGCTCTACGATGGAGAAACTACGTAGTGGTAAGGACAGTGGAAACGGGATATCCCCGAGAATAGCTGCGACATTGTCCGACACTATTCCTATTTGTAACAATAAGGGGACCTAACTTGGAAAACGAACCCAGATCGTCTTGGTGTGAGGCGAGTGGTTTGACCACTTGGCCGCCGTGGCCTCACAAAACAGTTAACAAAAGAAACAAGAAGTTACCAGTATAACTGATAAGCTTACTTTCCTCAAAGTGGGTGAAAATTAACCCTGAAAGTTAAAATTGTTTACATATATCTAGGAATATTGAATAATATTATTAATTAATACATAGGAGAGACACGGAAAATTTGTTTGCACAATTTTGTATTTATTTGGTTTTAAATTGGCACTGCTATTTTAGAAACAGTTCCTCGTTCATCCAAACAAGACCAGCGCCTAACAGGTAATGTATAAGCGGTGTCATAAATGCAGCATATATGCATGAATCATTCATTAACTAACACGGTAGTGCCAACATATCAGTACCGCCAAATTTACCAATTCTCCGTTATGTTAAACGGAATAGGCCTACACAAAAAAACTCAGATTACTAAGAAATATATCCGTACCCAGTTAAAGTAAAATAAGGAAAAAATTATCTGAGGTGTCTTTCTATCATTAAGATAAAAAATGGCCGCAGATTTCAAAATCTCGCCTAAGAACGAACGAAATGCACATAAGTCAAGGGCTTCGTAGATAGGATGTGGGTATCAAGTACGATGAAATTCGGAAAAAATATTTCCTAAGATATTTAATACTATGCTGAAAATGTATGAATGAATGGCCACCATTTTTAAAATATGAACACAGCATGAACGAAATACACAAAGTCAAGTCAGCTTTGTATGTGCTATGTGTATACTGAGTTTGATGAAATTCTCACTTATGGTTTCTTAGATATCTAGCTTGATTCAAAAATGTTAAAATGGCTCCCATTATGAAAATATGAAAAGGGCGTAATCTAAATATATAAAAGCCAAGTCAGGTTGCGAAGTTCTATACCTGTACAAAGTTTGATGAAATTAGGTCCACTGATATAAAAGTTTTTAGGGGGGAGGGACACACGCCCACACACACAAACCTACGCACACACAGACACACACACACAGTCACACAAACAAGAAGGTGATCTCGTAAGCCTACTTTTTCCTTCAGAAAGTAAGCTAACAATATAAGTCAAACGTGGCTTCCATAGATAGTAGAAAATGACCATATTCCCAGAACCGTTAGTTTCGGAGATATGCCTATGCGTATGCCAGCAAATACTTATCTTACTGATAACATCAATTGCTAGCGACTCCTCATCAGCACCTGGAGTTATTCTTTCCCAATAGGTTAGATAAAGCACTTGTCGACAATGCCTTGCCCTTTTATTAGCCTGTCAGTGTTCATATGTCGTTAAATTTCGTATACGCTACATGATCCCTCGAAATAGAGTTCTTCGCACAAAAGTTTTTATCTGATGGCGATGTCCTTTACGATCCACTTATACGGTATGGCGCCATCGCTCGTAAAAAACCCACAGAAATCGTTCTTGTTATACCTCGTTTTATTTTTAATGTCGGCGTGTAAAAAGAATGTTCATAGCCCAATAATTTGTCTATTGCAAAGCTTATATGGGTATATATTTTTAACGACGACCAAGTCTCCTGAAACCATATATGCGTGGTTGACGGGCTCAGCAACGTAGTCTGACGAGTTTGAGCATACAGCTCATACAAGATCTATGAGTTTGTATCCAGTTTTATCTCCGGGAACAGGTACAGGAGGGCATCCCTGCCGCACCAGCCGGAAGTAATCCTGGAAGATATGTGCCTTACTTAGTCAAGTAACGAAATCATAATGCGAAAGTATTTATTTACACATGACAAATGAGATACGTCCACTTGTGCGAATGACCATTTCATTTTGTTGTTGGCGTGTCGAACTTTGGTATCGATTATTTTTTACTGAATAACACATATCTTATTAAATGCTTGTTAGTTGTCTTCTACGTTAAATGATAGTATTAAGATAATATTTTCGTCGTATTTTGCTTCAAGTGGTAGTTTCCTACATATGATGGATACGCTCATATAATTTTGGCTAGTTTTTATTATTAAATTTTGATATTCAGAGTCTGTCATGGCGTTCATCAGTACTCGTCTGATATTTGAAAGTGAAGTTTGCTTACTGTTGTCCATAATTTCTTATGTAAGACTAGAACCAAATAGTAACTTAATCATAGATCACAACAGTAATAGTTATAACAACAAATTCGCATTTTAACAACTTTGCAGGTTGTCATTTCCGAACAATTGTTTACAAACCAGTAATCCTTTTTTGCGTTCTCTAATATACGTGTGAAAAACACCACTAATTCCGGAACAGACTATATATTCGGTAGAGACCTGAAAAATTCGCGTTTTCTTTTGGGCACAAGTAAGTACTCAAACAACAGTAGGTTTTTTACTCATTCACGATTGGGCTTTAAACTAATTTGCTACATCTTGAACACCGAGATAATAAGAAAGAAGCGACTTAATGCAGGCCAACTCATGTGGTTTCCCTAAATCAGTGAGCAGCCAATGAACAGCTGTAGTCTGTTTCTGTAAACAAGTAATCTTGTAGGATAGCCTACATGTCAGTGCATTTTTCCGGTCACTTCTAATCAACATTTAATAACTTGCGAACAAAACACGTTGTTCTCTGTTTACAAATCATTGCACACAAAATGTTTCTTAATATCTTGTGGTTTCTACCAAATTTACTAAAACACTCAAGGAGTATGGAAAGGTAAGTTGTCGAGCGAATGAATGGATTGCTCAATCGTCTATGAAATCTGAACTACTCATCACAATTCTATGGGAGTTTTTGTCGAGTGGATATATTAATATTAGGGGACGCCTGTTTACACAGCATTAGTCAGTAGTATGATTGATTTTTAAGTAAAAATTAAAAAGTATATTTGGAAAAATAAGTGCGTCAAATCACGAATTTTCATTAAAACAGAAAATTATATTTTTATAATTTTCATACGATAATATCCACTACTCCATAATAACCGAATTTTATAAGTATCAATGTTTTAATTTGAAAATAATTGTACTATTGCGCGAGATGTTTTCTGATAGTAAAATATTGTTTCAAATCAAAAAGCGTGGATTTATTAAATTCGGTTATTGATAGACTACTGAATATTATCATACTAAACATTATAAAAATAAAGCTATCTATTTCTGTGGATTTTTTGGTTTCAAGCCTTTACTTTTCTGGAAACCGTTTTAATTTTTTTATTCTGTAGTAAAGCGTACTACCACTTAGTGCTGTATAAACAGACGTCCGCTAATAAAATATCTACTCGGCGAAAAAAAAATCCAATCGTATTGTGATGAGTAGTTCAGATGTTATCGACGATTTAGTATTCCAGTCGCTCGCTTGACATCTTAACTTTCTGTACTTATTAACAAAACATGTTGTATGGCGCGTAGCTCTCTGAATAATAAAACTAATGGAAAATATTTTCAATTCGCAATTTTTTTTTCGTACGCAATCAGTGAACTGAGTTTGTAACGTGATTTCATATACACTTGGCAAAGAAGCGGAATGACGTGTTACAGCAGACTAAGTCTATAATTGGCTTCTCGAGGCTTAAAAAATGGACACTACTGTACGTCTGATTGGCTCAATGCTTGGTATGGAATGTAGGTGGGAGCGTGCAGAATTTGCGTTATTTTCTGGCAGTAGATTAGAGTCGAAGCGACTGCAGACAAGTTGAACGTTCTCCGTTGGCAAGACAATGCTGTAGCCTGGTAGGAAGAATGCATCTATCCGATTATTCAAAAACCCGCCGTCAAGTTACAAGCTTCGTGTAAATAACATAAACACGTATAAAGCAGTTCAACACGTAAAAGACATGACAAACTGAAGAGGCTCGTGGTCAGTGAAGTGACAGATTGTTCTCTGGTAAGTGCTTGCACGTGATGTCTGTTTGCCCCGCGAATATTGCAGGTCTCAGGGCGTGGTACTTAATTCTACGCTAAAAGCAAGAATATATATATATATATATATATATATATATATATATATATATATATATATATATATAGGTTCATTGAAGCCAATTAGCGAATATTAAACAATAGCAATCCTAGACAATAGTTTTAGCCAACGTTTTGAACAATTTTTTTCCCCAGTGTTACGAACTTCTGAGGCACAATCTTTGACGCCGGAACCTCGTGCATGTAACTGCGACGCAAGAGATCACGCGTTATGAATTAGTAATTCTGGATAAATATTTACTCATAAAGTTGGCAAATACCATTACCTAGCATTGTCATTGAGTATTTTATCCAAACTGGCTTCGAAAAAAGCGTAGAATTAAATTGATATTTTCAGCGTTTATTTATCTACCACCCACTAAAGAGTCCTTCCATTCTTGTATATTAGTCTGAAGCTGATAATTGGCGATTAACGTTTTGCCATGTTACTGGCCGGTGCAAAGTTAACCGACGAATTTAGGTAGAGCCACGATTGTTATGGTGAAAAGATCTTGGCATCAAGTGGCTTCAGTGCCCTATGCGCACATCTGCAGCTCTGCTTCATGGTCAGTGGATGGGCGGTTAAGTTCTCGCTTGTCTTGGATTTAAACCAACAAATCACAGACGTGTGTTGTCATCATCTCCTTATTCTTATTGGTGCAGTCAAATGAGAGACCGTGTCTGAACAATGACACGCTGCCAATAACCATGAAGCATAGCTGACAATGAGTATATAAGGTTTTGAATCAAAATGTTGCAAAAATCGTTTCACCGCAAAATCGTGGCTCTAAATATAGGTTAAGAGGCTGCTCTAGTGTTAGAGACGCATAACTGTTAACCCCATATAAATGAAGGATAATCTTAGTATCGCTGTAGCAAAAAGAGTATTACACTTTTCGACATTATCTTCGCCTTTACCACAGATACAGTCGTTCATATATTCGCTACGTTCTGTAAAATCAAGTACAACAAACGGTTATATTATATACATTCTACAAAAAAAGTTTTGTAAAATTTGTAGTCAACCATTCTGTACACTTCAGTTCGGCGTAAGGAAGCGTAAACAAGAAAGACTGTGTCTTTGATAAAACGCGAAGAGAATGTTGATATGTGTAATACTGGTATTTCTATAGTGATGGTAAGATTAACCTGATTTACAAAGGGTTAATGCAGGTAGCATATATGCGCCTGAAACACTGGAAACGATTAGACATTTTTGTTATTTTATTTTATTTATTTCATTTTACTTTCGTCTTAATTTTACATGGCGAAATTAAGGCATTCGCCTTTTGTTACATTTAACCTTGGCAAAGAAGCTAACAAAACAAAGATACCCAGTAATAATAAACTAAAGTTATACAATAAAAGAAGAAATAAGATGATACATGATCAACTATTGTAACAAACCTTAAACCTATATTATGTAATTATAGTTACTATGAACTTTACACCTAATTTTGCACCTATTTTTTTGCCTGCTTCATAGGTAATATTTTAATACCATTGTTTTCCTACAATTTAGGGTTTATAATTTAACACAAGAATTTTCATTTAGTTGTTCCATAGAAAGTAATAGTTTTCTTATCTGATTCTTAAATACTGTGTCGATGTTATATTCCTTAGGTCATCTGGCAACCCATTCCAGGCTTTTGATACGTAAACTGTGAATGATTGAGCGTAGCTTTGAGTTTTATAAGCTGAAGTTGATATAATTTCGAACAGGAGGCTCTTGTATCACCACCATGCTTGTTTTTACTAGCTGAAAACGTTTGTGTAAATATTAAGGTTGGGTATAAGAAAGAGTTATATGCAGAAATACCAGGGAGTTTAATTTTCGCCTGTCCTTTAAACGCAGCCAGTTCGGTTTTTTGTAGTACGGTGTGACGCGATCTCGTCGCTTCAAATTGAAAATATACCGAACGCAAGAGTTCAGACGTACTTTCAACATAGCCGTCAACTTCTCATTTATGTCCGTAAGTAAAATGTTGCAATAATTGAAACGGGGAATTAGAAGCGATTGTACCATCAACATTTTTACATCTTCTCTGAGAAAACGTTTCAGCTTTTTTAAGGAGTGTAACGAGCTGTGAATTTTTTTTACATATATGAGTATACTGTATTGACCAGTTCAACGTCTCGTCCATGTAAACGCCGAGGTTTTTGACATGTCTGCTAAAAGGAATAATTGAGTCACCTATCTTGACGTTACCCAGACTGACACGATCAACTGACTTGAGAAGTCCTATGGTGCCAATTAAGATAGCTTGGGATTTATTTGGGTTTATGTGCCAGCCGTTTTTCCTGCACCACGCACTTATCGAAGTTAGATCCTAATTTAAGCATTCTATCGTTTCATTTAAACTGTTTACATTTGATGATATGTAGATTTGAAGGTCATCTGCGTAAAGATGATATTTGCAGTGGGAAAGTGAGGTAATAATGTCGTTTGTATACAATGAAAATAGTAAAGAACTAAGCACCGATCCCTGAGGAACCCCGGTTTCAACAGCAGAACATTCCGACATCTGGTCACCAACCACAACACGTTGATATCTTCCACACAAATAAGATTCAACCCACCGTAAGGAATCGCGAGGAAAGTTAAAGTATTTAGCTGGTTTTACGAGAAGTATGTTATGATTAACCGTGTTAAAGACTTTTGAAAAATCTAGAAGTGCGGTCACTGTTAACTGGCGTTTATCCATGGCTAGACGAATATCATCCGTAACATTCAATAGCGCTGTAGCAGTGCCGTGATATTTTCTAAATCCTGACTGATATTCTGTTAACAAGTTGTATTTGTTAATATGGGCATGTATTTGCTGAAATGTTATGAACTCCAACGCTTTAGACAATGAAGGTAGAATACTGACTGGTCTAAAATTGCTAACTTTCTTGGGCTGTAGTATCTTAGGTAAGGGGCGTATCTCCTCACTTTTCCAAGCTGTAGGGTAAACGGCTTGACTTAATGAAAAATTAAATAAATCCTTCAGTGTGATAACAATATACGGTAATATGTGTTGTAGGCCTACTAATATAATAGGTATTGTATCTGTTCCTTCGGCTGATGATTTTATAAGACTAATCGATACATAAACGTCACCTACATTTACTTCTCCAGAACTAAATTGATTTTGACTGTTTTCAGATATTTCATTTAAAAATTTGATTGTTCGAGCTTCAGTGACTTTGTCAAGTGAGCTAGACAGCCTTAAAAACTCACTTTTGAGCTCCTCTGCACTGAAATCGCAGTGTCCTATGATCTGACGAATTTTACCCACGCCTACACCGCGCAAATTCTTGCACAACTCTTTCGGCGAAGATCCAGATTTTTCGAAATCTAACGTTTTAGCTTTCCTGATGAAACTAGAGTCTAAATTGCGTAGACGTTTATACTCTTGAATAGTTGTTTCTGCCGACCGCGAACTATTTTTTGCCTCCCGTTTAAATCTATTATATAGGAAGTTACGACTACGCATTAGCTGTTTAATGTGCGAGTTCATCCAAGGTGTCGGTGACCTGGTCACTCGACGTGTAATTAATGGAGCATGTTTACCAAGTAACTGATTAATCATGTTGGTTAAAGTTGACCATTATCTGTCCAAAGTTTCTGTGTTATTGGCCAAGTGACATGCTATGACTGCTGCGTCAGCTTTCAGTTGAGTTTCGTCAATTTGCTTAAAGTTACGGTACGTTACTAATTTCGGGTTAAATTTATAAACTCGCAATGAACAACATAAATATACCATATCAAGATGTGTTATTCCCAGCACTTCATACTGTCCGTGTTCTATGACCTTGTTATGACTTCCTATCCAGATGTGATCAATTAATGTATGCGAATATGCGGTATGATGTGTTGGCTCTAGTTCACATGCAGTTGTATTATAAGAAGAAAACATATGCGTCAACTGAGTTTATTCATTTTAACTTTTATGTAAGTCAACATTAAAATCACCCATAATAATAAAATGATCATAATTCAGCAGTAACAAGCTTAACTCTGCTTCAAAGGCAGCAAACTCTCCTATACGTGGTGGGTTGTACACAACGGCCAGTAGTAGCTTGTTCGCAGAAATATTTGCTTCCACTATGATAAAATCAGGTTTTCCAGAGTAACAGCTGTCTGAACTGGAAATGATGTTATATTTTATATCATCGCGATGAACATGCAAACTCCGACGCCACCCTTCTTAGTTCTATCATTCCGAACAACTGTATAACACGTTATTTCAACTAGGCTTGAAGACAAAAACATGGCATGTAGAGAATGAGGAGAAAACGTATTTTTAAACTCCATGGTGCAAGTAATTGCGCCTATAATCTGCCTAAGGCAAGGATAGAAAAATCACCCGAATGTATCGAATAACACAACTGTTTACTTCGTTACCAGATTACCGTCTCCATCCTGTCGAATCATCTTCCCTACGCTTCTTCAGTTCCGATATTGACTTTGTTCCTTCTTTCCATCCTTCTTCTGCTGAATTTACCTTCGCTTCCCCTATTTCATCTACGACAGCACGTTTCCTAGCAGTCTTTAAGAGAGAACGAAGTCCCATCATCTTGGATCTGCCAGTTAGCAATAAATATAGTTAATTATTTGTAATTTAATACCCGACCTGGTCGTTCCTGATTTTCACATGTTGGAAACAGAGCGGACGTTACCGTTGTCTGGTGGATTATCTCGGTACACTCTTGTTTTCCATGCCTTTGAATTCTTCTAACTGACCTCGTATCGTTCCTCATGAGCGCATATTACTTTCGAAATGTAGGGAATCATGAAAACTTAATCCAGCTCTATTTAGTACATTGAATGTATGGTTTGTTATAACGTGAACATTCTTGCTTCTTTGACTATACATCAACAACTAGTCCATAGTTGTCAATCTGACGTAACAGCAATGACCATCTCGTAACATGTTCGTAGGTGCATGGTAAACAACATGTCCTTTTTTAAATTTACAAAACATATATTACAAAAACCAGTTACCAAATGAAATTATTTGTAATACCATAAATAATTGCGTTCAATTTACTTCTAATATGCTATATATATGTATATATAATTATATATATATATATATACATACATACATTAACATTTCCGTACATTAACAGAAGTTTTGTATACGTGAAAATACTGTTCTTGTAATTTGCAGCAGAGCCTTGTAAATGTGAAAAAATTATTATAGCTTATAAAACTTTTTGACTGCCAGTTCACATGTAATATTTTGTAAAATAAAAAGTGGTAGGCCGCGGAAGTCGATTTCGTTGCACATCTGTTTCACTGTTCGTAAACATACACTAATCAATGCGTTTCCATAGGTATGTTGAATGTTTTCACGTTAGTTAAAAACCTATCACTTCGTGATAACAGGCTGGAGGTGTCACCGAAGGCATAAGTTGGAAATTAAAATTTTCTCTTCGACGTACGCTATTGCAAGAGAATTTTAGCAAATTGTATACGACTATATTCCTTTCCGGAACTGTATGTATGTTGCAACAACAAACACGGACATTTTTCTTATTTAATTTTTTTTATCTTTAATTTTAGTGTTTTCTGCGACTCTGCAACAATCGCTCGCAATGGCACACATTCATGGAAAAGGTTCATTTTATATTACACCCTCACTGCTAGAAATGTTCAAAGAGCACAAGAAATAAGTCATCAGCGTGTGTATTGCTGGATTCTCCCTTATAGTCTGCAAAGATGAGTTGAACAGGTGAATGTCTCTTCACTCTGACAGCAGCCGACTGACTTTTTACATTATTGGAGTGCGGAAATCATACCAAATTTTTTATGTAAACAGCGGAATTTCGGTTAAGCAATTTTTCTTTGATTAGGACTGCGTAGGACTGCGTGCATAAATCACACAAGCACGTTAAGGCCTTAATTTATTACTTCAACAGTGTTTAAAATACCTACTTTGATGTTTCCTTTTTTATTTATAGTAAGAAATTCAATAAAAAACGTTTTTATTTACATTGCACCGAGGTTAAAGCCTTCAGCCATATCTTACACTTAATAAAATCTATTCTTTTTTTTATAAATATTTAAAATTACACCTTATAACCAACAACAAATATAATGTTGGTACTTATTGAATTAATTAAATTCAATGATATAAGTGTTTTTACAAAATTCGATGCATATAAAATATCTGTAAAATACTTTTTTTTTACTTCCTTATCAAAGTGAATCACGTGTATTAGTAAACTGTGTGTTACACAATAAGTCCAGCGTTAAATGTTCTTTACACAAGGCGTACGACAGGATTCGAACATTTGTCATTTCAACTGTGGTCAGTAATTCGAGCACTCCACGTGGATCGATAGCTTACTACTGGGTGTACCTTTGACTGCCAATTTTGACTTCACTGGATATTGTGGCGTTCATTCGCGTTCACTTCTCAGTTGTTCAACTGTGTTTATGCTGCCATATACTAACAGGTTTAGTTTCAGTACACATGGTTTGTGAACGGTAAGTGGTACCGAAGCTTTCAGTTTGTAAATTATTATTTATTCGACAGCGACTACTGAAATTTCCACGTTAAACAATATGTAAATGACAAAATAATATTTTGATAAGTTTGAAACGAAAACGAGTGCAATATTGATAGAACTAAACTACTATCCTGGTACTAATGAGAATAAGGTGAAAAAGGAGTAGTAAATAAAACATTAGAAAACCTTGGATTGAAGAGCGGGCGGCAGGTGAAAATGAATTTCAAAAATCATATTTATTGTATGCCAATTCCCAGTACTCACCTCTCACATTGGTCAGTACATAAATGCTGTGAGGCAGGAACCTTAAATTACACTTGCTTACTTTACAATAATATATGGAAAGAAAGAATGATGCATATTTCATTGAAGGTTAATGATAAAAAATGGGATAAGAAACTAAATGACGTGTACTATTGTACATTTGCGCGTTTAAAACTATAGAGAATGCCTGCACTCTATGGGCAAACAAGTGCGCTACATTGTCAACATATGGACTGGCATTGTCAACAATTATTTCTTGGTACCTTATATGCTACCTGGTAGCCTCAGTGAAGCCCATTACTTAACGTCCCTGCTGGGTGCATTGCCGGAATTGCTGACTGAAGTACCATTGGCAATCTGTCGTACCATGTTGTTTCAGCACGATGGTGCACCACCAGATTTTACTGCTGCCGTACGCCGCCATCTTAACACCACGTTGGCAGGTTGCTGGATAGGCATATGAGGACCTATCCATTGGCCGGCTCGAATTCCAGACCTGACTCCATTGGATTTTTCATAATGTCATGTCAACTCCCTGATTTACGAAATTCCTGTGACTAGCCAAAACGATCTCGTGGTACGTGTAACAGCCGTATTTGATTGTGGATGTGCCATACCAAACATTTATACACGAATCCAGACCAACCTGATCCGCCGTTGCCAGCTGTGGGTTTAAGTAGAGAGACAGAGATTCAAACACTTACTGAAAATATGTATTGATGTTAATAATTACGAGTGCAGTACGTACAAATGCTTTGCTCTTATTTGTGCTCTGATCCTTGTTCTGTGCACGTGATCTCTCTTAATCTTATCATTAAGGCAGTGGTTAGTGTCGCCAGTTACCGCCAGCCAGCGTGTATTCTGAAGATCCATTTCCTTCCTCTTGCATTCCGCCAATGCTCCATTTCCACCTCATTTCAACTTGATCATCGCTTAAGGAATTGCTGTTCAGGCGGCCGCCTACCCCACGTTTCAAATGCGGTGTAGTGTGTTCGTAAACAGGTTTTTGCTACGAAAATATTCCACGTGCGTCCATTGTGCCAACGTACGAAATGAAAACAAACTTCAGACATGTTCGGAACCTCATTATTGTGACGCCACGCTCATTAAAAATGCTGTTTCCAAGCGCTCCAACATGGCTAAAATCGGCCTTTTCAGAACGCCGTACTTCAAAATGTACTGACCGGATGTATATAAAACTCAGATTGCGACCTGCACTGAACTTAGTTGCAGATTTTCCATCAATAAAATTATATGGTCACCGCTTAGTGTCCCATAGAAAAAACCGTTCGGCGGGAACCTTGTACGCTAGTTCAGCGCTTGGCTCGTTGAGGCGATGCGGCATTTGATGCGCGCTTCAAAGTCGACCTTACTGCTCCGTCGCTTTCGAGCCTCTCACGCGCGGGTAGGCGGCGCCCTTAAGAGGCTTGAGTAGCGAATGTAATTTCCCACGTGTTAGACGCGAAAACTGGTGGGTGATTAGGCCGATTTTGCTATGCGTGACGTACTATTTTGCACACAGTATTTTTTCTGCGACACTTTTGAGTCGTGACTCCACTCTTTTATCTGTAGGTATTATCAAATACCTCATCGTTTCAGGCTTACGTAGTTTATTTGCGTGTATTTGTTCTTATGAATTCGATTGGTAATGTTTTGCTGACGTTAGTGAAAAAGAATGCCGGTTTTTAGGTTCTTTGTGGTGCCCCAAAATCATGATTCTAATAAGAATTATGCATGTTTAAACGTCATTACTACATGTGTGTGTTATTTTTGTAGACGGGTTGATAATATCTTTAGCAGTTTCACGCAAAAATCAAATTAAACCACTTTGCACCCTACAGCATCGTTCATACAACACATGTTAGTTGTCATAACGTCACCCAAATCTCACTACTGTACGCCGACAGTTTCTCGCACTAATACAAATTGCTTCAGTGGATTCAATAACGCACACTTCGGTAAAGGAATATTTAGAGACCGGAAAAATTTGCTAGTTCACTGACCTGCAAGAATATTTAAGAACTGAAGCAGACAGCAGATGCTCATTAGCTGATTGCTGTTAAAGTGATATAGGTCTGTATTAGTTACATTTCCTTCATTGACTCAGAGACTTCCAGGAGATGTCAAACAAGTCGAAGGCCAATTGCGAATGTGACACAAACATAGAGTTGTTGGAATTCTAGCATGTGCCCCTGTGAAAATTCGAATTTTTCAGGTCTCTAAGAATACTTCTCGAGCTCATTGAATTGCATGTTAGAATTCAATGTTCTTTGTATACTTAGCGTCGACCATTTGTCAGTCAGCTGCTACTCGGTGGAACAGCAGACAATGAACGAGTAGACGAAGTTTGAGTATGTATATGACAGTGGAGTCTAGCATGCGGTCACTAAACTCGCTTACTTTTTCTTTTCCTTACTAATTCCCTGCTACCGGGTCTTGATTCAATTCACCTATTGGAGCTGTTAGTCAATAGACTAACAATTAGGGACTGGAAAATTTCTCAAATTCAGTGACCTGTAGGCTAGAATCCATTGTACTATGCATACTCAAGCCCCATCTATTCGTTCATTGTCTGTTGTTCCATTGAGTAACAGCTAGTTGACTAATAGTCGAGGCTTGAGTATGCATAGGATAGTAGATTTTAGCCTACAGGTCATTGTTTCCTGTCCTTACTAATAATGATTAGGGACTTGAAAAATTCTCATTTTCTTTTGAGCACAGTCTAGAATTCCACCACCTGTACGTTAGTGTTACTCTCACAATTGGTCCTTGACTTAGTTGACACCTCGTGTAAGTCGCTGAGCTAATAATAAAAATGTAACAAAATGCAGGCCCATGTTACTGTATAAGCGAGCAGCTAATGAACAACATTTGTTTGCTTGAGAACACATATATTCTTAAAGGCTAGCCTACAGGTCAGCGAATCCGCTAATTTGTCCGGTCTGTAATATTGACTGGTGACTCCAGCCTGCAGAACGTTGAAACCGCAAAATAGTTCTGTTCTAAGCATGGTAGTAAAATATAACGCAACAATTTATGTGATTCTAAACGTAGGTGTGATTACGGAGAGAATGTGAGCTCTATTTACCTAACAGAAACGTTGACTATTTGCCAGGTTCCCATTTATTATTTGTATATCCCTGTTTGACTACGCCAGTGAAAGTTACTACTGACCGTGTTTGATTTGTCCACAAACAGTTTAAAATATCCAAATAATTATCGTCTTATCCTACAATTAGGGATCCTGGTTTTTCACGAAAATAATTTTGTCCCACTTTGTTTCAGTGCCTTACGTGCACATCTTGCAGTTCTGTTTCATGGTCAGAGATTGGATATTTTAAGTCTCTCGAGCCTTGGGATTCTACCGGCAAATCAGAGCCGTGAGGTGTCGCAGAGACTTTATTGTAATTGGTTCACACAAATGATGTACGGCTCTTCATATAGACACGCTGCCAATAATCATGAAGAAAAATTGCAGACGTGCACGTAAGGCTCAAACAAAGTGGGGCAAAATTCTTTTCGCGAAAAGTTCATGTCTCTACATATTAGCACCAAATATATATTTTTAATTTTTTTTACTCCGTGCATGTGTTTTTTTTTTAATTAATTTGTGCCCTTGACAGGCTGGCAAATTGTACCTACGGCATTACAACCTTGTCATTGGTTCTCTGTTTTAAAAACCAGCTTATCCAATCAGCTACAGAGACTACCCAGAACGCTACGCAGTGAACAAGCGACTGAACATGCAATCTAACCGTGTCGCTATCAGTTCTCCCGAAGCACAACCTCCTGGGCTTATCCCTCTCATTACACCACTGCATGTCGCAGTAATTTCGTTCCGCAGCCTGCTTCCCGCGCATTAACCGCTAGATCTGTGAGACTTTGCTGCACAGGGGTGTAGGGGGGTAAACATATGCGTGTTTCCGCACTGGACCGACTGTCGGAACAATCACGCCCGTTTGTTGCACTGCACTGTGCCGGATATACGCGTGCATCTCCTCTTACTAATTGTTTCCGAGCCACCATCGGGCTGAACGGCTGACGCAGGGGCAGGAAAGAAGCATAGAGCTTTAACAGGAATCGAAGCGAATTGCCTGTTACCGCTCCAGTGTTCACACACAGTCCTACCTCATTAATTTGTTTTTGGTTTACGTCCGCAAAAAAAGGTTCGGCAAAGACTTCTAAAACTAGCGACAGTGACACAAACGTTAAAGTGTTCAAATTTTATCCTACACTTCATATAATCCGCTAATTTTGTAAGTTTTTAAAGTTATGATACAATATTATATGTAAACTTAAGCATGTAACGCTTCCTAAGCGATAAAGGATAAGTTTGAAAACTTTCGTGCCAGTGCATTTTTCTAGCAATTGTTAGAGCCCACGATTTTTGGTCAAATCCTGCAACAATTTGTTTCAATGCCTTATGTGAACATACGCAGCCACGCTTCATGGTCAATGATTGGCTGTTTTTAACTCTCATCGTCTAGGGTTCTACCCGCAAATCACACACGTGTGGTGTCGCAGTAACCTTGTTCCTGTCGGCACAGTCAAATGAGCCACGCCTGTGCAATAATACATTCTGCCAGTAACAATGAAGCACACCTGCAGATGTGCATGTAAGGCATTAAAACAAAATGTTGCAGAATTATTATCACTAAAAATCATGTGCTCTAGCAATTGTAGCATCCTTTGCCTTGTCTTGTTGGACGATTGTTACGTGACACGCCTCAATTGTTTACAGACGAATAAGAAACGTCCAGTAGTGCCACAGTCAAATGGGGACCACCAATTACGAAAGAAGAACTTCGGGTACGAACATTGAACATTGAAGCCTACAAGACAGTTAACTATGCCCGCGATGAACCATCATTTCTACGTATCCTTATTGGCTGCGTTCAGCCATGAAAGTGCGTCATTACTGCCCCTGAAAATGGTTACATTTTTGTAATTACCTTGAGTTTAATTTTGGCATACTCTACTGCGATTCATTGTATTGAAACACCGTTTCACCTAATTCAACTGTAACCGACGTCATGGAATCATGGAAAATTTTCGCCGCTCACCAGTTGACTGATTTGACTGAACCGTATCTTGCTGTGTGTTGTTGATTTTTCGCATATTCTAGTTTGTACACTTGGATGAAATGATTGCTGATGTAATTGGAAACATACCTTGTGTTGTACAGGATAGTATTTTCCCGTGTCTCCCGACAAAGAAACGTTTGAACAGTACGCCACACATTACGTCTGCTCTGCTGCATTCTCAAGACTCGATTATGCTATGTCCCGTGTATCACGTGGGCTGACTTGCCCTGGATGTGGATTGGCCGTGAGGAGCAGCGAATAGCTGGCCAGGATTCGGCAGTGACGTGCTCTCTAGCGGTCTTTTTCTGAAGCTGCAGCTGTTACGTCATACATAGAGGGCAGTGTTTCGAGCGCTGTACATATGCAAGATCCGGCCACTTCAAGTTCCTGCGCTAGTGGTCTTCTCCCACCATGGACTTGTTGATGTCATCAGTTTGGGGAGGGGAGCAAACTGTGTATAAATGCGGGGTTTTTGTGAGAGTGAACCAGAGATGACGAGGCTTAATTAAGTTAAGTATGGGTATTAGAACTAAGACTATGAACTGTTTGAGTAGGATTTATGCCCGTTTGGGGGCGCTATTCTCATTTGTAGTAATTTAGTCGTTAATTTGCCTAGTACCTTAATATTCCATTTAGGTGCATAGGTTTTCTTGCACGGAGATGCCATGATATGTTTGGGCATATATGTTGTTACCCAGAGTAAAATACCTTTTTTTAGATTGTCGCCATATTGGCTTTTATAAATAATGATTGATAAATTCATAGAAAAGGAGCATATTTGCTCATAGTCGTAGAAGATTTCTTTGTATTTTGGAGATGTGCATTCAGAAATGCCAGTGATTAAATGTATGAAATCTGGTGTAAACTAAAATTCTCAAGGTGCCATATAGTTTTTTTTATAAATTAAATAATTTATTTAATGTAGTAGAGTAAAAAACTAATATTGTCGCCATATTGGCTTTTTGGAGTTTCATATGTATGTATATTAACTGAGTTGGGTCACGGCGAAAAAGAAACGAAATTAATTGGCCGTAATGATATTAACACAAACCTAAAATGATTAATTATTATTAATTTACGTAATGTTTCCCTGTGATCATGGTTTCTGTGGTATCTAAGAGTGTTGACCTAACTGGCGGGCACTTTGGAGCAAAATAGCGTATTAGTAAGTCAAAAAAAATTAAATTCAGTCATGTACTTCCAGTGCACAACTCTGTGATAGCTTGAAGTTCTCTTAAAGGTCTCTCAGCTTCTTGTTTATTGGCAGAATGTATTATTGCACAGACGTGGCTCATTTGACTGTGCCAATAGGAACATGGTTACTGCGACACCACACCTCTGTGATTTGCGTCATTAAACTAAAATTTACATTACCTTAGGTGCTGTATTATCGATTCTTGCACTTATATATATATATATATATATATATATATATATATATATATATATATGTGTGTGTGTGTGTGTGTGTGTGTGTGTGTGTGTGCTTGGTTTAGCACTTGAATAAAAAGGCAAAATAAAGTATCACTTAAAAACAATTAAAATATATGTTGTAAGAAAATTTAAAGTATTTTCGTTTCTCAATTACTTAATGTCATTATTTCTTTTCGCTTCTACGGATTGATGTAAAACATACATTGTGTATCATTAATCCCGTTTTCGGCTGTGAAATACGAAGTGAAATATAAATGGCCACCTTTCAAAATGTTTCCATATTTAATATATTTAGAGAGATAACTCATAGTCATAACAGTTCAAAATCCATGTGATGCAATCACCGTGCCTCTCTCATCCACGGTGAAGCCGCTACGTAACCCTGTCTTTACGCCCCAGACGTGATTGTAGCACGCCCATATTTTAATGGCTGACGTATTAACGAGAAAAATCGTGTAACAAAAGCAAATGACTGAATATTCTACAACAATGACGGATTTTTTAATGTTTTCTCTGTATTTCTTTGCATCGTGCGGTACGATTCCAATATGTATAAACCTGAGAACCGACCCTGCCGGGAATACAGCACGGATCTCCCTTGTGGGAGGCGAGTGCTCATGCCACTGTGAGCCGCCAGCCACATCGAAGGCCACAACCTTCTACTAGACGACGAGTTATCACGTATGAAACCCTTCCCGATGTGCGGTCGCAGGTAGGACGGAGAGCTGACCACAACGTCGGAACACAGCCAGCGGTGGTGGTGGTGTGCTTTGCTGGCTTGAGTGGGTGTTGGAAGGGTTTTCAGGGTAAAATGGGCCCGGGAAGGGAGGAGGCAGCAGAACTTGCCCCATCCTCCGAATGGCGCACGGCCCGGCGCCTGATGCCGCGTTCTCTGAATCACTCGCCAAATTCCACTCGCATCCCTTCTTCCTTCCTCCCACACAGCTACATATTGATTTTCCTTCCTCCGCCAGCTTGGCAGTGGTACTTTTAAGGGGAGGGGAGGAATATCCACCCCTCCTTCCCCAACCACGGCAGCCGTGTAGAGAGGGATAAGTCAGCGAGAAGCCCCTAGCAAGGCTGACGTCGAATGGGCCAGCCAGCGAGAAAAGAATGAAAGAAGAAGCGACAGTAAAAAATAGGTGCGAATTCATTTTTAATATCCGATACCGCAACAGTTTTTTCCCCTAGAAGAACTTTCTCCCTCTGCTGGCAAGCAGGGTATTTCTTAAAGGGCGAACAGGAAAAAAATAGATTGCCACTGAGTTCCGATGTCTTATCGCCTTCTGCTCCCTCTCCTCATTTCTGTTTTATCTGAGAAACGTAATGGTATTCAAAGGAAGTCGTTACGACTAGCAATAGGAAAGAATGTCCTAATGTATCAATGCCATGCTATATTGTAACATGGTAGGCCGACAACAAATAATAGTGGTTAAATAAAAGTCTGATAGTTAAGTGCCAAATTATTACATTCCCTTACAGCCGGTCCAGCAGTTATTATAACAATGTTTAAAATGTTGTACTTTAATATCGTGAACTCCTCTCCACAGAGGAACGTATTTTGTACGTAACACAGCATCGACAGACATCATAAAAGTCTTTAAATGTGTATACTATTTAATATTTTTGGAAAACTGATCGTCAGAATTTTAATGTGATCAAATAATTTCAAAGGGTTGCTATTTTCAAAGGTAAATACTGTATAAATTAATTTAATGGAATACTAATAGCTGTACAAAATACAAGTGTAACGAATTTAATAGAATTGTGTTAAAGTCCTTCGACCATCAAATTTCGTTTATTTTTATGATAATTTGGACAATTCCTTGAACAATATAGCCTACTTTAGTACCATTTTACGAAATTTAGTATTAAGAAGAACCGGCCCGATTTGACTTTGACGACAATTATTTTTTAAAACATAAAATGGGAGCCGATAATGTAAAATCTCTCAGTAACTTAATGACTTGTTCTAACTACATACTCTTATTTTGTTAAGACAGAAGACAGCAAGGCAGTAGCTAATTAGTTATTTAACGGATTTCTCTTTCAGTTGATAAATTGCCTAAAATTTTCATACAGTTTGCTACGAAAAATTACATTACGTAGTAAAACCAATCTACAAATAAAGTTACAAAGCAAGTTTACGATATTGGTTCTCGTGCGGATTTTAAAAATTATTTATCTGGAAAGACGAGACACTTGAACCCATGCCTTTAAACGTGCCTCGAGTTTGACGAAGGGAAAAAAACTCAGCTGATACTTTACATCATAAAAATGTTCAGATATAGTAACACGGGAAATAAAAAAAAACACTCTATTCAAGTCAACTTACACGTAAACAATATTGATCAAACTCAGAAATACAATTCCTTAGATAAAACATAATATAAAAAAATTTAAATGGCCACCTTTTGATAATATGAGCATTACAAGAACAAAATTTATAAAAGTTAACTGGCATTTAAATGTACTATAAATATACTGATTGTGATGAAATGTTGAAATTATTTTTCACAGATAACTTGTATAATCAAACAATGTCAAAGCGGTCGAAATGTTAGTAGAGCAAACACGTCATTAATTAATACATAAACGTCAAGTCACCGAACTGTGTAGCCTACTGTAAGTGCACGAAATCCTGGAAACATTTTTCCTTAGATATATCGTATGAGCAAAAATTTTCAAATGTTTTTTTTTACTGAAACTATGAACATATTATAAAATATATAAGTCAAGTCCCCACACTAGTTAATATATGTGTACCGAGTTGGATAAAATTCAGAAATAAGATTCCTTAGATATTTCGTGATGTGATCAAAACAAAATGTCTAATGGCCGCCATTTGTAATTACAATCACGGCACGAGCAAAACATTTGAATGTCATGTTACTTTTCTGAGATGTGTACGGGCTGTGATGAAATTCAGAAAAACAGTTTTTCATATCTAGCGCTATCAAATGGCCACCACAGATAAAATGTAAACACTGCATAAATACAAAACAGGGAACACGTCATCAACACAGAAAATTAACTAAAGCCACCTTATTTATATGTTTGTGCCACGTTTTATGAAATTCGGTCAAGAGGTTCAAAAGATTTTGAGGGTACACACAAATCCTCTCTGACATACACACAACATACTTACAATAAGTTGATCTCATAAGCCTACTTTTTCCTTCGTAAGTATATTAAAAATTTAGCAAGCTTACCCGAACGAAAAATTATTTTCGGGAACCCTAGATTAATTTTTTTGTTAGTGCGGTGGACCACATACTACAATATTATTCCCACAAATGAAATGTTTGGTTAGCATTTTTAACTTACATACGAAAAAATAAATAGTAAAGGACTTAGCTCAATTTGAGTGGCTTCAGGGGCGTCATTTGGGGCTACAGGGGGGGGGGCACATGCCCCCCCCCTGGATTTGGAATTTTTGTGTATAAATATATATTTTGTATTGTTAAATGTAAATAATGCTAACTTAAGTACACAAAACTGAAGTTTTATTATTAAAGTATCTAATTTATACATGCTTAATTAATAAAAAAATAAAACAAGGTCACTGTCGTCAGAAAACAAAATCTTGCCCCCCCCCCCCTGGAAAAACCTGAAATGACGCCCCTGAGTGGCTTGCGTGTAAATGTTTCTACATTGTTAAATACGCCTGTCAATGGCACCTTTCTTGATTTTATGCTTCACACACGAACACACTCAAACTCAGTTTATCTAGAGAACACCTAAATGGCGGCGCCTACCGCGCGCTTCAAATGCGTTGTAGTGTGTTCGTAAACATGTTTTTTTTCTAATATTCTATTTCACATGTGCAAACTTCGGAAAATAACGGAATGGATTTGATATGAAAACACGGTACAAGCTAGTTCAGTGCTTCCATGTATAGTCTTCGAAACATTATACACTATAAAAAAACTTATTAGAATGTTTAGGAAGTTATTATCCCAGACGCAGTATGGGACAGTTACCATACTTCTGCCTTGTAAATATGCAAAGTTTTACCGTTGTTACACTACAAGTCTGGTAACTTCAGTATACATTTGACTGTTTTATAGAACAGTTTAGGAGTGCTACCATGGATGTTTGTGAAACTATTCTATCATATCTACTACCTTAGCGTTCCTATACGCACGTCTGGTAAATTCACAAACTATTTTTTAGAGTGTAGTAAGGGCTAGTAAAAATTCGCGAGTTCAATGACCTGCATGCTAGTATCCAATGTCGTATGCATACTCAAGCCCCGTCTATTCGTTCATTGTCTCTTGTCTGAATAAGTAGCAGGTAATGGACAAATGATAGGGCTTCGGTATGCACAGGATAATGGATTCTATAGCATGTTGGTCGCTGAACTCGCGAAATATTCCTAGCCCTAATATTAGTTGACCAATACGGCCTTTTCACTGTGATGTACTTCAAAATGTACTAACCGTGTTTGCGAAATATATGTATAAAGGTACACTGAAGTTCGTTACAGAGTTCCCGCCGATAAAATTGTGTGGTCATCGCTTAAAGTACCATAGTTAGAGATGACGGTTTATCGCGGGAAAAGTTGACTGTTTGATGGATTTCAATACACGTCCAGCTTACCAGAAGATTACTGGCTTCAGCTTGTACGTGGAGCTGTTGCCCAATTTGACTGAGCCAATAAGAATCCCGATATTGTAATATTGGATGCCTGGTATTGGTCTGCGGACAGCTACATTGTGTCAGTGTTTTCAAGGCTATCTTGGCACAAAACATTTTCGCGATATACCATCATCTCTAACCATAGTATAAATGGATCGGCGTGAATCTTGCACGATAGTTCTACCCTTATCTTGTGGCAATGCGGCATTTGTTGCGCGCCTTAATGACAACCTTTTAGCTCTGTAGCTTATGTGTCTCTAACGCACTGGCATGCGGCGTCCTTAAAACGACAATACAACGGATGTAATTTTTCGCTTTTGATGCGCGGAGACAGTGAGGCGATTAGGTTCGGCTTCCCACACTCGACGGTAACAGCGTCGCTTATATTCGCGGCGCGCCAAACTGGCGAGCAGTGTTTTCCTACTACTCTTTCTACTACGGGACTTGGGACACTACAGTTTTATTTGTGGGAAGTTTGTCGTCAAGTCCAACGCTTCTTCCAGCATTGTGATTTACAGAAACGGGTGGTATTTTTCCAGTTTTAGCTGTCTTACATAAAAATCAGTTTTAACTATTTTGAAGGGTCTCAAAAACATGTTTCTAATAAGCACGTTTAATTTTTAAAATGATAGAAGTCGAGATTTAACCATGTGTTCTTTTAAGGTAAACATATCGTGAATAAGTTTAGTTGTTTCTCATATAAAATAATAGGCGCGGCACGCTACAACACATTTCGTGCGTCATGTACAGAAGCTCTTAAGGGTGTGTGATAGGAAAATAAATACTAAAAACTCCATGTGAGTCTTACTCGTATTTTGAAAGTCGATATGGAAAAAATCTATAAAACAGAACCCACTGATAGTAATATTTGGCGACTTAATGAGCAAACTTTCACCCATAATTTATTTATATGGTTGTACGTGCCCTTAAAAAATCACAACGCCTTGGTAGATTTTCACGGGGGGAGGGGGAAGCGGGAAGGAGTTGGCCAAGGCCTTTTACGAAACTAACCCAGCATTCGCCTGGAGTGATTTCGGAAAACCCTGGAAAACCGAAATCAGGATGGCCGGAGCTGGAAATCGAAGCAGGTTCCTCCCGAATTCGAGGGGAGTGTTTTACCACTGCTCCACCACGTTCGGTACAAATTTGTTAAGCGTGAAGTCTGTCACCGCAAATAAACGTTCTGTATTTCGCCGTCAGAAATTGTTCTTAAAAAAACACATTTCTCGAGGAAAATGTTTTCTCAGAATGTTGGCAAAGACTGTCGTCTCGAATTTTTTTTGTACGTTTTGTATTGCGAATTGTTTCCAAGTAAATTACAGTTTGAAACTGATTACTTTAGAGTTGAGTTATGTATCACGCAATTTTAAGAATACAGAAATTAAACTATGCGTCGATATTTTTGCGGCTAATACAGTGCCTTGCGCGGAGATGCTGTAGTGCATAACATACATTCTGCTCCTGTTTGAATTTCAGAACATATTTAAAAACTTTTGCTTCGTGACAGGGCTTAGATATTTAACGACAAGTAACAACCTTTCAATTTTACAATAGGTAAAATTCTGTCAAGTTAATTAAGTGTTGTGCAAAGTTTTACGAACATGCGACATTAAAAACCGCAAAGTTACATTCTGACGAGCATTCTGACGTGTTGGTAGTTCATTGATACGTTGAAAGTAATTATTTTTCCCCGAGGTCAGTTACTGTCCCAGGTGATTGATTGACCGTCGCCATTGTCGTTATCTGGTGATCTCGACTCCAAATAATCACCTGTGAACAATCATGCTGCCATCTAATAGAAAGATTTTTTCTGTCTGAATTTCGAGTATTTCGTGGTGGTGAATCGACATTTATATTCATGGCAGCAGCTTACTTCACAAAATATATTTTTTTTTCGGTTTACTTTTTTAGTTATTAAAAACCAATTTTTTAAATTTTTTTTAAAACTTACAGGAATAATATATATTATTGTTACATTCTATTAATTTAAAACAATGCCTAATTAAGAAAAAAATAAGAACTTAGATTTCTCGTTTTGAAAAGTCGATAGACTACAATATTTCAGAATTTAATAAAGGAAGTTGTGAACTTTACTCCAATTTACTCTTAAATACAAGACATTTTAACTTTGTTGCCTAAATAGATTATGAATAAAAGTATTTCCCGTGGTTACTCTCACATCTACAACGTTTCAGGTGTTCAATCAACACCCCACCCTCACCCCGTCCGTTTTCCAATCCCCCTTGGCATTCGAATAAACAGAAAATGGAGAGTTGGAGGCTTATAACTGTTAATTTAAACGTAGGCGTCATTTTTCGGAAGTTTCATATCTAAGAGACTGGCCTATGCGTAATGGCAGGAAAATATAGCGGAACTCCTTTTACAATGCATACTTTAAAATCTAGTGCATTAAGAGTGTAATTATTATTAAGATTGTTGCATTCACCGATTGTTTGTGAAAAAATGTTTGGGCTAATTGTTTCAGTGCCTTACGTGCACACGTGCAGCTTTGCTTCATGGTTATTGGCAGCATGCCCTTTGTGAAGATACGTCTCTGCTTTGACTGCACCAATCAGAACAAGGTTACTTATATTCGAATTCACACATCGGTGATTTTCTGGGGGAACCGAAAGACGACGAGAGTCATGAAGAAGATTCGCAAATGTGCTCATAATACATTGAAACAAATTGTAGCTAAATTATCTTAATTGAAAGACAGTAGCTCATAAATTATGAGATTGTTAAATGTTTGTTACAATGGGATTTTACAATTAAATTTTATTGGATTGTGGACATACGCCATCGCTCATGTTTACCTGAACAAACCTGTGTTGAATGACAAAGTACGAAAACAAACAAGAAAAAAACTAATATAAAACGCACACAAAAATATAAAAAAAAGCAATCCCAGAGGAATTCTGTATTTTTTTTAATGAAAGTTATATTAGACAGCAAAGAATTCTAGAAATTGAATTCAGTCGAATATCGATACAACATCCAGACACAAAAGAAATACACAAAAGACAGACACAAATATAGAACCAGATTCCCAATATGAAACAAGATGGAAATAGACAATAAACAGTGAACAGTGGACAACAAATACAAGGCAAAAGACAATACAACACAAAACCAACGAAATAATTTTTCGCAAATATGGAAAAGAATCGAGCTCGAAGTGACGTTCTTAATTTGACGAAGTAATGTAACTTGACTCTCTCATCGAAGGCTAGTTCTAATTCGCAGCTACAAAATTGGTCGAGAGTAAAACTACAAGAAAGCTCAGACTTTTCAAGAGAAACTGCTGCATTTGCGAGTATGTATAATCGCACAAGCCAGTTATGTGTTGGGAAACTCTCAGCCCAATCAGAGGGCCATGAAGTTTTCAAGAAAATAATTTTTTCCCAGTTTAACTTCAATGCCTTACGTGCGCATCCTCAGTTACGCTTCATGGTTATTGGCAGCGTGTTAATTGTGATGAGTTGTCTTTAATTTAACTTTGCCAATCTAAGAGCTAAATCAGCAGTTCATGTTCATGTCTGGCCAATAAGAATGTAACATTGTACAGCGTGTAGCAGCAAGACTAGGGCCCCTATTCTTGGTGAACATATTTCTGTACGAGCGTGTTTCATTATCTTATGTGCACATCTGTAGCTCTGCTTCATGTTCAGTGACTAGTTTTTTTTTTTTTTTTTTTTTTTTTTTTTTTTTTTTTTTTTTTTTTTTTTTTTTTTTTTTTTTTTTTTTTTTTTTTTTTTTTTTTTTTTTTTTTTTTT